>JAGJTL010000057.1:3097055-3120695 GCA_022063505.1 Calosoma granatense
TATAGTTACAAGAGTCAAGGAAAGTATATATATGCAAATATCCCAGAATATGAATTTACATAATTAACCACGTGTTTACTTCATTAAAGAATTCCAAATAAACATTATCATAGTCGTACCTCAAGACAAACCAGAGCAAAAGACATTGTTTTGTTCCTTACTTAAATCTTGTACATTTTAGGTTTAAAAGTATATTAAAGTGTTTGTAATGAAGTCTTGTTGGGTCATTATTGTCTATATTGTATTATACATTTTCCAGGTGCTATGCTGCGCCTTATTTAGATAAGCTATAAGGAAAATTATTACTCGTAGCTGTTTCATTAAAGGTGGTATTATAGCTTCATAATTCAGCCTGTAGGCTCCGTCTTGCTAATGTAACATAACTATGTGGTGCTTATCACTTTGTGTATATACAGGTGAGAAGAGAGAGAGAGACAGTTAATGACTTACAGGTGAAACATACGGGTTTATAAGCGAAGAACAGTGTGTAAGGCATTACTGCAACATCAGTGAATGGTATGGTGGAGTGCCAATTCACTTGACAAGACATGACAGTGGTTAGTAATCTCAGTTCATTCACGTGAGAATACCCTCAGGGTGTGCGTGTCCAGTCTTGCTCACATATACACACTTATACACATATACATACATACAATAATATCAGCAAGAATAACTGTAGCTACGTATACATACATACATACACACTACTATATACATACATGTAGAGATACATAAGCAGACCTATATAAACTAGATAACTATAAGTAATATTACATATAGATAAATGTATACGTCAGAAATATATACACATAAAGAGTAAATAAGTTATACAACATATACGTACGGATATATACATATATACACTACGTACATACATACATATACACTACGTACGTACATACATACAGGGATGTGGATGTAATTCATAGTACAGCCGCCGTGTCACCTGACATATGCACGGGCTGCAGGAAGAATAAATTATCCAGATGCATTATTAATGGTATATCAAGCAGATTACATTATCCATATTCGGCGAATTTAATTATCCACATAGACGATAAATTACACCGCACTGTAACAGCAATTTAAAGTATTTTTCTTTCGTAATAACAGTGTAGAGCAGGATACACTGCACTGTGTGATGAATTATGAAATATAACAAAATTCCTTGTCATAAGACACCGGTATAAACTTGTATAAAGGCAAATAATACAAGATGTTCAACATATTCACGATATGCTTGCATCATTATGTAAGAAATAGATCGTTATTTTAGTTAATGCGTAATGTTCAGATGTAAATAAAACTTTATTAACTTGACATTTAGATAAAATGTTCTCAGAAACAATTGCGCACCATCTAGGAAATAATCTTTAAATTATATTACAAGTAAATATAACGAAGTACTTTATATGACGTAGATATTAAATAATATATTCGTTGAATTAATTTATAACAATTGTGTAATCCTGGCAAAGAAATTTGGTAAAATTTTAAACGTATATAATTTACTTTTGCTTTCAAATTTCTGAAGGTAGAATTTTGTGAGGCATAAAGCGTCACATACATATATATCTTATAGACATACATAACATATGATCCTGGGGATCGTTTAACAGAGTCGAGAGGTGTAATATTTCAAACTATTATGTACCTGACAATAATAGTCTGTAAGACCCAGCATTTCTCTATTGTCTGAATGGCTGCAGAGATGTTCTTTTGAAGAAAGCCAGGTAAGAATTCACACACACCTACACATCACCTGCTTTGCTATTTTTTTAAAGACCAGCATTAAATTCGCGATACATTTGGCACCCTTTAAATTTTGTGTAATGGAAAAATCGTTGATATATTGAATTACTCGGCACTTATGGGTAGGTACTTGTAAAAATAGGTTTTTATAGTAGGAAAAAAGGGTGGGGAAAATTGCATTATTATAGGAATAGGTAATAGAAAATTGGCAATATTGAATTTCTTTTATACAAAGGGAGAGTTTGGTATTAATACAGTCTTTTAATTAAATTAAAATTTAATCATTTAATAACACACATTACTAAAAGAAAAAGAAAATATTGTTATTATATAAAACCTTTTTCTCAAAAAAATATCCTTCACTTTTTTGTAAATTATTACGTAAATATGTACATTTAAAGACTACAATAAAACCTAAATACATATCTAATTTTGAGTAAAATTAATTTTAATTCAAGGTTCACGGTGTGTGAAATATTATATTGAAAAAATACTAATTGACAAAAAAACTTGAGTTTGCTTAATAAGCTAGAAAAATATGCATTTTTTTACATCATCAGCGGTAGAAAATGTACGTTGCAAATATGAAAAAATATATTAAATATCACCTTATTCTAGAAAATTAAATTCTTTTCTATATCAAATAGAATTTGAGAATGTTTTTAGTACACCGGATGTATGGATGTAGTTACGTATGTATGTAGGTATATTGACAGGAAATTTATTAAAATAAATGTAACTACATTGTAACATCTGTTGAATTTATGTGAAATCTTTTGCCAGGATGGAAACCTGCAGATCTTTTTTATATAATGAACCTACCCTCATAGAACCATATAGACCCAAGTGTTTTGTACAGACTGTACCCCGGCACATGTGCAAAAGCAATTCAACACCCAGCATCCCTTAAAACGAAACCTGTACCCACCCTCCCAAATAGATAAACACCCTACAAACGTTCGGTTTTTTTTCTTTTGAAGATACTGGCAGTGTTGATAAGTTTTTTAAACAAATCAAATATTTTACTAAAGAATTATTTCTGGAACACTGTTGTATTAAGGCTGTTAATTATCACGTTAACGCTTAGTTAATTCTGAAGTTTGAATTAAAGAATATAATTTATAGTTCAGAAGGAAAGAATATTCAAATTTAATAAACAGTTTTACTTGCGTTTTTCTCTAGTTGGTAACAAAGTATAGAATTTATCGTGTGTGCGAATCACAGTGGAACGGACACGTATTACATATGTGTATGTGTAAGACATACTATACGTATATACAGACAAGTGTATATGTGTATGTTCTACACATACAGTGTACATGTACGTATGTGTGTGGAGGCCAAGAGATATGATACGGCACAGTACTTCTCTATATGTGTATGTGTAAATGTATATATTACTATCTATATCAGTGTGTATGTACGTAGAGTTACTGTACATAAGTGTGTATATACGGAGTGTCTTTACATGTTTGTGTGTGTATGTCAGTATTTCTCGTATATACGTAAGTATAAGTATGTATATGTGTATGTGTCCCGTGGCATTGGCGCTCCCTGAAGCATGAAGGGCTCTAAGGTTGCGGTACAACCGCTGGTTACCCGCAACACTCAAGAATGTTGTGAAAAACTACACAAATCACGAGTACACTCACCTTCAACAACATACATACACATTGAAGTACATTGTTGTTACGACATTGAGATTAGTCGAGCATTTATATAACAACAACAACCTCCAGCACAAGTTATAACAGATGCTGTAATTCTTAGTTCTATGTTAATAGCAAAAGTATATACTACTATATACACACATAATATTGTATACAGATAAATATGTTACATCAATATATTTACATATATAAAGAAATCAAACTTTAAATAAACTTCAACTTGCTTGAATTATAATCTAAAATAATATTATATTAATTCATTTATTAACTAACTATACCAACATATGTATAAACAATTAATTTATAATCTTATCAGAATTCAAGTAATTTCAAATATTATCATTTATCAAACAAATTGATAAAAATAAAACAGTATAAAATTTACTGCAAAATTATTTAAAATTTTATACATACATACGTATATTACTAGGTTTATAAAGATATTTTGTTAAAACAAAGCGAGAATGAATAAAATTACATAAGAATATTTGCAAATGCGCGCATTTCAGAAAATAAAGGTTTCACGACTAACTCAGTATTGAAATCACCGAGATTTACTCTGAATATAAAATTACAGCTAAATTCTTCACCATTGCTCTTTGCAACATTACATGCCAGTTAAACGCAAACAAACAAAATTAAAATACCGTATTGTTTAAAAAAAACTAACACAATCCGCAGAACTTTTTGTCATTGTCAATTGTTTCATGGTAAAACACATTTCTAAAGAGAATGGAAACCAGTAGTTTCACCTTGCAGAGAATTATTCTAAGAAAACATAATATTTTATATAACTATATTCGCTTAAAGATTACATAAATTATTACCCGTTTATTGTGAGTTTTCTCAAGCATGAAACTATACTTTTGACAATATTGCAAAGACGAACACATTCAACATGGAACTCAATAACCATTTAAGGTTTTTAATTAATTAAGAGCAATTAACAAACAGTACTCACCTCTTTCTTCAATGTCGGCTCCGCTCACTTGAACTGTTGCGAAAATAATCAAAACCCATACGGTTCGCCAGAAGATGTTTGGCAATAATAGATCCATTATGATTGGTAAATAGAATCACACTCACAATAATAAAATAGAACACATTTCAATCTTTTGTTAGTATCGCGTAAAATCAGCACAAAGACGACTACACTTAAAGATAAACGTCAAAGTATATAATCAAAAGTATGTACACGAATATGAATAATAAAACACTATTCGTTAAATTATTATTCGATCGCACACCAAATGTTTTAAGTACAACAAACAAGAAAAAAAGACGAACGTAAATATTCAACAAGTGGTTGTTGATGTTTTGAACGAACACAACACACAGAACAACACAACCGTCTCCCACATCAGCGAAACATAAAATGAATTCAACAGCGCTAATACTATAGCTCGCGCCATTCATACGAACATTGTCGAAGATCTCCGACTATATCCGAAGACATAGACATTGAGAGCGGACGCAAGAAACGGGACGAAAGATAAAAAGAAATAATCTGTCTACATTTACCTGCGAGGCCTAAGTAAAACATGCAATTATTCCAGGTAATATGAATGAAATGTACAGGTCAGTGCATGTATACACATGGTGAATATGTGAAGAAGAGCGGATGATATGTCTGGACGACTGGATGAAACTGGTTTCATAAGTAATACGGTAGTTCTGGAGAAAATTGCATTTCATTAATAACTGGTATCGGATATTTTTTTTGTGAAATTTCATTCATAAATGTTCACAACATGTATTTGTAGATATCTTGAATAGGAATTAGTATTTAGAAATGTATTCATTGATTAATTAATATATTTGTAAAACTAATTTGTATCTGAACTAAAAATTGTACATAAATATGTAAGAAGTACGAATTAAATTATGTACTAGATGATTAGTAATTAATAGTACATTTTAAGATATTAATTAGATTACTGCAATAATAATGTGCTAATTTAAAAACATTTTGAATTCTGTCTCTACGTGCCTGTTGAACTAATAAGTGTTGTGTAAAAAAACTGTAAATTTTAATATAATTTTATCCTGATTGGCAGAAAATGTAAGAAAATTATTTCATTTCACAAAATCTGTTTAGGTAAATGTAAAGTGTATTAAGAACTATTTTATTAGATATTACTAGAATTCTAACACCACTTATCATGATTAGGATTCAATGGATATAACGAAATGAATAACACAATTTGTTTCAAATAAATAATTGTACTTGATAATAATATTTGTAAAATACAAATCGCCATTGCGCGTACAACTTATTCGATAAAACAATATATAATATATATGTATGTATGTATGTATAATGTATATAATTACATACTTAACATATTGTTAATGTGTTGTTGTTTGCTTATGATTAATAATTAATAACTAATAATGTCGCCCAACAGATTTTTGCGCTCTGCGCTGTATCATGTTTCGAGTATATTCGAGAAAACGAATTCGAGATGTATTTAGGCTCAAATCGAATCAATATAGAACTGCTGCAGATGGTGTGTATTAGTGCCGTTTTCTTTTTATTTGAATAGATTATTCTTATAACAATTAAAATACATTTGCATCGGCCAAGTAAGAACTACCATATCATGACAACTGTATGATTATTTTCTGGTATTAGTAGTAACATGTTGGTATTGTACGTACGTATATACGTTTACTTACTTGCTACAAATGCATTTGGATGTTCGTCTTCTTGTTCTTCTTGTAGCTACATGATATTAGAGATATAAGAACACTACTACCACTAATAAGGAACAGAAAACAAAACTGTTTGACAAGCACCATGAAACGTCTAATTAATCATCTATATATAGGTTATGTGTTATTTCATTATCTGTTGTTTTGTTTGTCCTACCGTCTGTCCGTAGCTCTTTCTACAGCAATGAGCAAATTATAATTCAATATTTAGTATAAGGCGTTTGGCTCTCTTCCCTTCATTCCTCTTCTTCTTCTTTATCGCTAGCTCTGTTTATATGCTGGCTACTTTATAATATTCTCTATATGCCTCTCTCTCCCTCTGTCTGAGCAATGCGCACATGTCGTGTCTATATTATCCCCATCAACAAAGTGTTACAAAAATACAAAATACTCCAACATACAACATAACTGCATCATAATTCAATATACACAGATATCCAAATCAGAAAAACAGATTATACACACGCAGTTCAATGTCCTACTCTGGTTTTTTACAGGACCGGATGTACCTAAATTTTCCGGCCTCCACACACACAGGAATATTCTGTGAAAATTTCAACATTTATATTTAAAATTTCAAAATTCGGATTCGGCGATTATATAAAAGTTCAATTTTTAAAAAATGGTGCGCAATAATAAATGCCGTACATTCGAAATGTGATCAAGAATCCTTGACTTTATATTTGCAAAAGTATTAAGACACAATTCGTGTACTGAAATGTCAGTCTGTCAAATTTAGAATTAAGTGCTTGTTTTTATCAATTAAATCCTTAATTAGTAAGCTATTGTTTTTAATTAGGTCAATTAATGTATGTACAATTATATATAGATAGATATTACGATATGTAACATGATATATAAAAGCAGTACTTAATATAATATAAAAAATTGGTAAAAATTCCTTAAACTGTTATACGATTTGTCATTTAGGCAATTGTATACACACACCGGTTATGCAGGATGTCTGCTTACGGTTAGGAGAACGAACTGTACGGCCATAACCGCAGTATATAGTGCTTAAAAAAGAATGATTAAGTATTTAATATTACAGTGTACATATTTTATTAATATACCGTTGAGCTTATTAAATTTATTCTTAAAGTAATTGTTAACTGTCGAATTAATTAGGTTATGGTGGTTGAAATGTTCACAGAATAATCCTCTGGTGTTATATCAGTACCGTCTCTTAATAATTTTGTGCCTTATAGTTGGTTATTCTGTAATTATAAATTTAGGTTTAGGTTTAGCAATAAGTAATTTAATAATTGATCGTGATTTCGCGGCTACACATTCTGACAGTGTTGTAAAGATGAGCATAATATTTGAACGTGTGTCGTGTGATATGTACAGCCAGTACAAGAAATTGAGCTACGCACAATTTCCGCTAAATACAGGCCCAATTTCGATGTTTTCTTCTAATTTATAAAACTTACTATAATAAATAACCACACCAACTGTCCCTTACACACTGAATTTCTCTATTAACATGTCAGCCATCTTGAACTAATCTTCTAGGCATGCGCAGTAGCGCATCTGTTCATATAACCTGATTAATTGTGACATTCAGTTGTGTAAGTGAAGCTGATTCGTTCTTTTTGTAACATAACTGATTAATCCATAATCGTGTGTAAATGATATCAATGCTCTACATCGATGTAGCAAGCCATATTGACCACTGATGTTGAATTGCGCGGATCACGCGTACACAACGAGTGTTGAGTTATATTCATCGTTGCGGTTCTGCAATTTACAAGTCTACAAAATGCGAGTTGTCTCATGGATTCTATACAAATATAACGTTAGGTAACGAGCAGAAATGGGCAGTGGCTACATATAGGTACCACATGGAACTGTATTGAAATTTATTAATTTTACAATACCAAGAAAAACTATCCTCCATAATTCACCCCATTGGTGTACGTTAAACCGATCTCTTTATCCGTTAATTTGTTGTGTCGAAATAAAATGTTCTGAATGTAGTTACACACAGTTACTTTTGTTAATTTTTTGTTTTGCATCTCTCGCTACCTCCAACTTGTTTGGTTCGTCATGCACTAAGAAAATATCTTTATAAAAAGCTATACATTTACCTACTCTACATTATGCAAAACCAGTATGTATGATTTTCACTTGAAACATTTATGTTATACTTGTAGCAACCTGTTTATTATCGTACAGTATAATATTGCACGTTTATTCCATACAATCTGCTTTGTGAGCATAGTGTCAATACATTTGTAAATTGTCCCCGAGGACAAGTATAATATAAATGTAATAGTTTTACGTGAATCTCAGTGCATCAGGCTTCCATACTTTTTTTGTTATTTGTCTTCGAAACACAGGGCACTTGGTTAAAGACAACGCGATAAAACGTTCTACAGCCAATGATTACAGTTTAACAATGACAGAAAATCATCAGAGAGAGAAATAAATTTCAATACAGCGTGAGACATAAATGATGTGTGTACGTGTGTGTGTGTGTGTGTGCTGGAGTGTGACATTAAAGAGGAAAGACTTTAACACACAACAGCTGATATTGGATTCTCCGTGATACGGATCACCGAAGATGGCCACTGCCCAGTTTGCAACTTGGCCTTGAGCAACTCGTCCAAGGACGTTTTCCGGAAATACGCCATTTTGGTAGGAGACAAAGGTGCCACTGGAAGAAACACAGAGTTAATATCAATCGTTATAAGCAAGATTCAAAACTAGCAAACGATAATACCGACTTGGTATAATAATTCTTGTTCCGTCTTGTTTTTTTTTTAATTTCAGACATAGTATCTTTACTCATTACTGAATTTTATCAACTGCTTGATATAATAATTATCTAGAACTAAATTCTCTAAAAATCTTCAGATACATGCGTTACACTGCTTTGAATTCTATTTTGATTTACAATTGTATGTTATGAACTGATTTGAACGATATTTTGTGTCATGCAGTGCAATTTCTTGTTTGCCAGTGTCAAATAGTTCGTTCGAACTATTCAGAATATCGATCTAGTTTTATAGAAATGAATTAATGAGTAGCATTTTGTGTATAGTGGATATGAAATGAAGAAAAAACCATGCAAATAATTCATGTTGATAATATTAACTGAATAATAAATACTTTTAATAAATTTGTCGTTTTAACTATTTCTTGTAGTAATCAAATGAGAATATGCGTTTAAAATTTAGTTGTACAGCGTCGCATTAAGATAGGACATATAGCAGAGGCATTATTGTTTATATGTATGTTAGACTTAAAGAAGCGACTCTATATACATAGCTTAATATGTTATTAAGTTTCTGTTTTCAAGCATATTTCAATGTAAACTTCTCACCCAAGATCACCAAGAAATAGTAAATAAGGTAACGACATTTCAGTATATTTTCAATGAAGTTGAAAACATAAAATGCTAACAGAATATAAAAAAGTGAACACCAGACATACCACAAACGCACAAGACGACATCAATATTCGGTACATGCCAATATTCAACCTAGAAACTTTGAGGTTATGTGTAGCAGGGTAACGATGGGGTCTAGTACTTCTGGATGGCATATATTTGTACAGTGTATGTGTACTGGTCTCTATACAGAATACAACCCGGCATCTTCTTCAAACAACAAGTTACATGAACAACAAAACTATATATATATAAACATTTACAACAATAATGTGATATGTCCATAACCTGAGTCCATTGAATAGTGTAGGTGGTGTGTTGGTTTGTATGTAGTACGTTTTGGAATATTATAGGAAATGTACGTATATATGTATGTGTGGTTGATTTGACAAGGAATATATGTATGGAATGGAATTATGCAAAAATGAAATAAATAATTCAAATATATATGCACGTATGTATGTACACAATAAAAATATAAATGTTTCGTATATTTCTATATATATATATTTGATACGATTACATCACTAATTGTGTACGATTATCACTAGTCAGGTATAAAAATTCAACACTAATCGTTCCAGTAGTGTTTTGACAAGAAAATGTGGTGAACTTACTTTTGAACCCACGAGTAAACTGAAAGGTGTAGCACACAACATCAATATGAGTTAATAATAAGATAAGATTAAATCTTAGTAACAGCGACAATGAAAGCATCTGCAGAGAAATCGGTTAGTTCGGCGTTAGTGAGAATAAAATGGATGATTTGATGTTAGTAGTAGCATTAGTAAACGAGCAGTTAGTTTAGTTCAGTTCAGTTAGTAGTGTTAGTAAGTTAAGTTAGGTTAGGAGAGAGAGAGAGAGAGAGAGAAGAGTGACGAAAGGACGATACACTTACATTGAAGGGCTCTAAGGTCAGCCACATCCGTGGGCTAGTAACATTTACCTTCAGTCGAGGTAAGGCTACTGGCCCGTCTACCCACTCGCACCGCTAGAACACAATAGCAGTACCACCGTCAGCCAAACTGTCACACTGCAGTACTGCGAGCTGTATCAACAGTCTACCCAAACATATTAGCACTGCTGCGCATGTGTCACCTGAGCATGTGCACAACACTAATCACAAGTGACAACACTTCTGTACCACAAATAGTAGAGAAGTTTCCTTTTATTAAGAATATTAATTGTTCTCTTATGAAACAAGACGCGGTATTGCAATGTGTTTGAGTAGATTCCCATTTATATAGATTAGGGAAACAGACTGTATATACAAATATAGATAGTAAGAGCAGATTACAACACATTTGCTAAATACCCAATGTTACCAACAAGCCAGATACCAAATAGCACACAATTATATAGCAAAACATGTACTAGAAAATGTGAAACAGTCATAAGTTATATAAATTAGTAGTATTACCAGATTTCCCAACAGAAAAGAAAAATATGAGAACATAAAAACGAATAAATAGAAACCATTCGAGAGTTACTTATAAAACACGTAATTTAATTACAAATATTAGATGTCAATTATATAAAAATATTAACGATTAAATAGTCCTTTGGTAGTTAGAAATTAAAGGAGCTTACTCATGTGAAATAATTTAAAAATGAGGAACGTTAAAAATACTACTCCTCTTTGATAACATCTGCCGCACTGGATTAAAGTAACTATCTAACGTAAACATAACTTAAACTTAATATGCACATTCGATAATAATAATAACTTAAATTAAGCGCACGAACTCCTTGTAGGAATACTGTTCAATGAATAAAATAATCTTAAAGAGACAAATCTGGATTGGATTTTTCTTAGCAAATGTGTCGCACCTTGACGTGTACGGCTGAAATAAAAAAATAAAACATATTATAAATCATATTTTACAAAATTGAAACTCAAGTGATATCTGTACATATATGTGAGTGTGAGTGAGTGAGTGAGTGTAAGTGTGTATATCAGTACTACCTAGAGACATAATCTAAAACTACAATACGCACAATAACGACATCTATTGACAAAGCTGTGTGTTAAAATAACAACATCTACGTCTTAATACAATTCTCTGTAATTAGTACGTTTAACGGAATGGTAACAAACAGAAGAAACTATATAAACAGATTTGTTTTTTTAGAAGGGAAAAGTTACAAAATATACGAGCAACAATTAACGCAACAGTAATTTTATTTTATCAGCTACAGTTTTTGTACAAACATCAACATAGTTTTTGCCCCTACAACGTTCAATCATAATTTACGCAATAATAATTGATAAATAGTAATAAATGCAATCCATAATAAATGCTACTTACAAATAGATAAATACTTGTTAGTTATTTACGCTACAGGTAACTCAAACACATGGTGTGTATGTGTGATGTAAATATTTTCAGTATTTCCCAAATGGACAACAATATTATAATAATAATAATATATGAATAGTTTGTTATGACAGAGAAGCACTTTGGAAGGCGATAATATGTACGTATTATATTTATATTTATATAACAATCATAGAAGTAATAATACTGTTACAATAAACATCATCATTATAAGTTATGTGTAATATTTGTGTACGTATATATTATTAATACTTTTCCAGCACCGGTTCTATTTTAGCACACAGCTTCAGTGAACTGACTGCAGAGCAAGCCACAGTCGTCAGTTCAAACAGTTAAGTCATTTAGTATAACGATACATACCATACGCGCATGTCCACCCAACGCAAACAATGTAAAATAAACAAACTCAGTGTCTTTTGGTGTCAGCCAATCGAAACTCAATAAACTATAAATACGTATGATGGATTTTATAGAATTCATCAAATATGTGGGGACACAAGTAACAACAAACCTCAATCATGTATGTATGTATGTATGTTAGATTCACCAAAATACTATACACATTAATACTCCAATGAATATCAAATTATTTGTCTTAATCAATATTTGCACGAATCTTTGAGCAACATTTTGTATTGAAGCACGTTTATCCGTCATCATTACATTCTGAATGGCACATTTTAACATGACTGCACAGCATAAAAGTATATTTGACGAAGCAAGTGTGACATATACTTCAGCGAGTATATCAACAAGCATCTAATATGAAATTACATACAAAATGAAGATGGGATTTTGTATATACAATTGAAGTGTCGGATTTAAAAGTATATGAGAAATATTTCTGGTGAATCCTGTACATACATACGGACGACAGGTACATAATTCTTATATAAAATACAGTTTGCACAAGCTGTGTTCTGCGCGTGTATGTGTGTTAAGCACTTTCTACAAATATATATATAAGTTTATATATACGGAGTATTCGTATGAATATGACAAACGTTTATGTAATAATCAAATACAATTGTCATACTGCTTCTAAATCTCTGATTTGTATGTAACGATTCTGAATAGCAGCTTCATGCTGAGTGCAAAATAACAATTCTTCGGGCTTTATCTAAATCTTCATAGTCTCATGCTTAAAATGCAAAAAAATCTTTGACGGAACTGAATCAGTTCACTAAATTATTATTAACACTCAGTATGATCGAATACCAAATTTCAGAATCGCAAAACAGATCAGTCAAAACATATACGCTATATGATGTTAAATTACTCAAAATACAAATACTTTACTCAAATTCCAAAAAAAAAAACTAAAACTACTGTTTGTTCTGTATGGAACAAGTCACTAGATTTCGTTTTTTTACAGTAAAATGCAGTATGACAAGTTACTATTAATTTGGAGAAAACAAATTTGATTGATTCATTGTACCTACTGTTGTTTACTCTTATTAAGTAATTCGATTTAGTTTAGGCTTGCTGCACAAACAACAATGTTAACAAAATTTCTGCAACGTTCGTCTATCACTTTAGCGGAACTTAGGTCACCGAGTCACTTACCGTATCCTTCGCCTTGCAGGAACAGACGGAACGCTTCGCTAACCTTGCCCGGTTGTTCTTCTAACACCATCCCACAGTCGGAGATCTAACACAAACATGTACATCCATCAATAACCAACTGACAAGTACATATAGATGGAAGTATCTGATCTGTTCTATAATTTACCTTCATCCAGGTGGAATTAGTCGGATCCAATCGTCCATTCAGTGTGACAGTATCATCCACATGCGGGCTCAACGCACCCGTAATATTGATAACGGGCATGCGCAATGTCTTCGAGTCTGCGCGTTTGGTCAGTTCGAGCTCGCGCACAATGTTCAGATCTGTTCGCTTGATGTAACTGTCGATGAACAGTGCCAGATTCGTGGGGTTGACGTTCTTCTCGAAATAGCTCTTGTACACTTGTACCAGGTCGTGATTGCGATCCTCTGTGCCCTGCTTTCAGACACTCATGTAATGTTAGACAGTCTATCGCGGACGGTAACCATTTTATAAACAAAATAGAACGAAAAAGTTAAGAAAGAGCGAGGTTTAAAATCCTAGAATAATAAAGTTATCAGGAATAGGTATTCTTTGATAAATTACATCTACCATACTGTATGATAATAAGGATCAGTTCACTGAAGCATACATGACATTTGAATGTCAAGTAAAGGGCAACGATTGCGTGATTTGTAGGGTTGCACATCTGATAAATTATAATGTTCCAGCTATAAAGTTTGAAAACTAATTAATTTACGTGGCTTGCAAGGACATGATGCAACATGATATATGGTTGATTATATATGAATTCTACGAGGAGAATATTAAGAAGTGGCGTGCGACTGAAAGATTCTTAAGGAAATATATGAAATATTGTAAAGGAACTAAATTTGATTTGAAGACATTCTGTAAAAGGTTCTCTCAGAAGAATAGCCTAGGTTATATCAGTATAGGAACACATTAAGTATATATGTCGAATGCCCGTACTTACCCTTCCAAAGTGATGCCACATGAGGTAATCCAAGACTCCCTGTGTCATGCCACGGGCACGCAAGTGTCGTGCATTCAGTTTCTGATAGCCCCACTCGATCCAACCGGCTTGGGTGCTGACGCAGTTGATCAGACACAGTGCGACGACCTTGTTCGGCTGAGCCAGCGAGTATCGGGCCAGTACGTTAGCACCAGCACCCACACCAAAGCCGATTATGAATTTCAAACCAAAGTGCGACATGACGAATTCAAGCTGGCTAGCTAATTCATCCATTGTTGGATAAATGTAACTACGGACAAATAAATTCATTGTCAATATATGTACAAAAATATATATGTACACTTTTTGTTCCCAGGGAAAATATAATAAATTTTGTTTTACTTTGCCCATTTTTACCCTACGTGAGGCTATTTCGTTTTTATACATTCAGTAAATTCCCCAGATTTTATGCGCATATAAATTTAAACATGGCAATCGATCGTCGGCGGCCTTCACCGATGTTACACGAATGTTAATCGTCCACCCTCAATTGTTATTTAAAACAAACGCGTTTCAACTAGATTTCATTGATACAGTGATGATGATTACAGCAGTAAACAATACAGACTTATGCATATTCAACACTGGTATATTATTGTAGAGTGTTTGTTTATGCGTAGTAGCCATAACAATCGCCATTATTTCACCATTTCCGCATCGCTAATCAACATTACACTGAAAGTCAAGGTCAGTATGCGTGCAATGCAGCTGTAGTAGAATTAACTTCGCATGCCACACCGAAATAAAATATAATCTAGTTTGCTCTTAAATCAATAATATAATCATCATGGAATTATACTAGTAGAAAGGCTTTAAATTCATTGAATACAAATTCTTGGCTATTCTTGTTCCAATTCTTTACAAAAACATTCAAAATGAGAGATAATATTTTAAGGTCTGCTTAATTTCGACTTGCTTGAATATAAACGCTTCTATCTGTAAAACGAATGACTTTCCGGCGATTAATTATGACTCAGCGAGCCACAAATCTGAATTAAATTACTGGAAGGGTTATCTTGAAATGTAGAGTAACATGAGATTCTTAATAAATATATTGGACATTCTTCCCAAATTTCGATTCTAATTTTCATGATAATGTGTAATTCCTTTGTCCTCCTAATTTAAAGTTCATAATTTTCGTTGTTTTTATTTAGAATCAAACTAAAATAGGTCTACTATTTCACAGAAATACAAATAAAAATAATAACAATAATATTTATCGTTGTTCATTTTATTAACTATAAATCTTCTCATTTTTTATTAATACTATTTCTTCCATTAAGAATAATACAACAATAGCTGTTATGAAATCTAATGAATATTTCAGTACATATAGAGTTGCATGGAACTATTAATACATACATCGAGGGTATTTTCAAGCTCTATATGTATGTCAGTAGGTAACAACTACGGTCAATACAAGCAGGGTGGATGCTAGCACCGCTGGCTGATCAATATTCTCCTAAGCGAAGTAACAAATTACACAGGAGCTTACACTGTCGCAATTTGTGTAAGTTATCGACGCAACGTAAACGTAAAATTAAGAAAAGAACCCGCAGCGTACGGTTGAATTATATGCGCAGCGGAAATGAACAATGGAGCAAGGGCCATTTGTGCGTTTAAATTTGGCTGTATTAAGTTCCAAAATGAAGCCTGGCTAGAAACATTTTCTAAATATGCTGCGAATTATTTTGGTAGAAACAGATTCTGGTGAAGCAGATGTTTAAATTGCGCAATATCTTAAATTACATGCTCGGTAGTAATATCATAATGCGCCAAACAAGAAAAATAATAAAAATTTCTAAATACAAGATCTGGGAGAATTTTACGAGGGTTAGGGTGCTATTATAGATGTAGATGACTTACTCTTCAGGCAGAGTAGCAGCGCCTTCCTCTTGGCCTGGAGCATTGACGTGGTACACGCAGAAGTTCTCCAGCAATGCTCGCATATCTATGTAGTTGAAGAAGGCTTGGAAACTGGATATATCTGGTAACAGGTAACTCGATTAGCAGGTATAAACTGGATATATCTAGCGGCCGGTAAAAGTTGCTGTATACGTAGACATCTCTCTTTATATATACATGTGTTGTTTATATACCCATCTATGACGGTAATTGTTTGTTTACAAACAACATTATCTAATTAATGAACTTGAAATGTATGTAGGCGAGTAGTATTTAAAACGCATACAAAGCCATAAATGCATAAACTTTGTTGTTTTTGGACTAAAATTTATGGGAGATTAAGTGAGTTTCTGTGTAGATAAGTATGTAACAATTTTGTGAAAAAGTATTTAATATTTGTTGAACGTAACAGATTTGTGCAAAAATCACAAGGATTGTTGTGAGTTTTGAAGAAACAGTTGACTTACAGTTGAGACCCAAGTCGTGATAGGTGAGGATGGCCGGCTTGGAGCGGTTGCCCTGCACAGCCACCACAATAGGACCACGGTCCGTTTCCACAGTCTCCTCATGTGCAACGCTCTCGTCCCGGGACATAGAGCGTACAGCAGGGAACTGCAGTTGAATGTTCTTCAGCTCAATGTCATCCATGCTGTCGGATGGCATAGTTCTAAAAGCAAAACACAAGACACTCTTCAATATCTGCAGCAAAATCTAAGTATAGTATCTATGACGACATATCAATTGTAAATGGTAAACTTGATATGAATTTACGCAAGTTTTGAACTACAATCTTTTTCTCATAAGTTTCAATTTTGTTCAGAAATGTATTAAGAAATAGTTTATTGGTATCATATATCCACTATATTGGATCAATTCTCAAATTACATTCTGTTAATATCAACAAATATATTTTTCTATCTCGAATATAACCTTGACGTTGAAATAAAACTTTATGTACCAAGTAAACAAACTAATAAAACGAATTCGATGAGAAAAATTTCTTAAAACATAGTCATAACATATTACATTCTTTACAAATATCAGAAAATATTCGATATCTTTTTTGCTAAAACCGCAGATAATTTAAACATATCAGGGGATGTGAGTTTGTTATGTAAACACTTCGTTTTTAACACGTGTGCTGTGCGCACTAATTCTAAGTATATGCTTATTGAAATGTACAAAATATGTCTTACATGTACTATTACGCAATATTACTAAACTCTGAAAATATATCCTGCTAAAATGATACATGATTCATATGTAACACATACGGTTTTTCAAATAAGTTACTGTAAATATTTTCCATCGACGTCAAATGCAATCAGAAACATTTAAGTTTTCCGTACGAAAACAAGCCGAAATTTATTCAATAAAACCTTGATTCATAGCACAAATATTTGGCCTATTCTCGTATAATACATCCGCAGGGATGGTTCAATTGGCTTTCCATCTTGAAAGAAGACATTGTTTATGAGCTCAATAATCAGAGCGTGACCCATTTTCCGGCTGCGACCATATTAGAGCAAAGAACACAATGACCTCACATGAGATGACAAGACAAACAACACGAGAGGAAAAGAAAATAAAGAGAAAAACTGGAAGGAAAAGATTCCAATAGCAAGGAGAAAACGAACTTATGAAGTTCGGTAAACTGTGCGAAGGATAATGAAACGAAATAGTCTTTTCGGAAGAGAAGGTTTAGATTTCTGTCACTTCGAATTTGGGATTCTGGGAGTTTAGTTGGAATGGTAAAGCTATGAATTGCAACTGACATGGTTTAATAAAGGAACTATGAATAGAACGATAAGAAGAAGACGTTTTTAGTTCATAATTGAACTCTCCAATAACCAAAAATATTTTACGAAACTTATAATGAATTTCAATTCAAAGACCCCACTGGATTCGACAACATATTCTTCGTATTCTTACCATATAATATCATCTATTACGCAATTACTTAAGTAACACTTGCAAGTTCTTAAATACTGTAGATTACTGATGTTTTATCTCCATAAGAACCTTGACATCTAATGTTCTTGCTAAAAGCATAAACACAACAATCATTCTACGCGCTATAAACTTGACACGGCCCGGAATTGTTTTCATTACATGAAGGATTTAGATAGTTTGGTTATTTTTAACTTGGCACAAGGCACTAAAACACTTTAAATGCAAGAAGAAAGCTGGCGTCAACAACAGCGAAGAAAATTATAATCATCTCTATGACTTCCATCAGGCTACGCTTGTAATTAATCATAATGAAACTGTTTACTAATTATGGAGGAGGATGATCTCCGTTGTGGGAAAGGGTTAGAGGTTCAGAGTGAGTTGGCGATTAATTGAATTGTTATTGAAATGTGCTTGAAGCGAGGCCTTTTCAATTGACAGGCTTCAAACAACACTTGTTGCTTGGGCCATAATTGATGATCATATCATCATCATTGATGTGTCGATTTGATTCATTGGTCTCTGGAGTTACTTTCTAAAATTGTAATATTTGAATCCCTGCGTTGGAGGCAAAATAATTACCCGTCTTTTTGTTGACAATCAAATGGGACAGATTCGCTAGAAATGTTATTTAATTCTGTACGAGAATTTTCCATTAAATCGTGCTTCTGTCTACAACAAGAGTGACAGAACAGAGCTTTACTTTTCGATATTTAATTTGCAATTTGCCGATTCAGTTGAAACAAACTAAATTTAGAATGAATGCTATATAAATGTTCTGCTGTCACGTTGTTTGTCTGATGTAAACTATTTTCCATTCGTGTTTGGTTCAAAGCGAGTGTTTGTATGCCTGTGTAGGCAGTGAACATTTACTACATAGTTCTGTATGGTTTTGTAGGTGTTTTTCTGCATGGATGAGCTTGTAATATGAATGCTGCATTTCTGTGAGCATATGCACGTCTGTATATACGAGTATGTATGTGCGCATTTGAATTCAATGTGATTCTAAATTACATATATCTCTACGGATCTATGTACGCTATGTTAGTATGTATGTTTGTATAAATGCACTCTACAGTGTGTTTGTGTTTCAAATAGTATCCAAGCTATTCACATCATTACAGCTGTAATGCAATTAAATGTATTATTAAATATTCAGCATACCCGGGTGATGTTCGAACGGATGTCGGTCAATCGATACAGGTTGACCTGACCTAGTTTAGTTTTATCGAAAATTACCGTCTAGTGCCTTTATGTCTCCCGCTCACGGTTCCAGGGCTGTTTTTAGAAATACTCTTTAATGGGTAATCAATATTATGATTTCTTTAATTACAAAATAGAATTTCATAGACAAATTTCTTCAAGATATATGTCCAAACTTTGAGTACATATTCAAACAAGTATCTTTTGATTATAAACAAAACTATGTGATATTATTCCATAGTCCATATTGCCTGCAGACTTTTATTTCTGCTAGTCAACCATCCTCTTATATGCACCGTTTCATTACAGTTTAATTCAGATGTTACAATACTCGTTATATAAATGTTTTTTTCATACGAGTTATAACCTGTTTGTAATAATTACAGTAATATACACTTCAATTTCTGCATTCACAGAACAGATTATGTTTCTTGCATTTAGATACATGCACCAACAAGTATGCACTTGAGAGCTAATGATGTATTTAATCATATCAAGGTCAAATTATGCACAGTAACATAAACAAATATTGTTTTACACATTTCTATTAATAATTATGAAATGAATATTAGTATCCTTGACATTACAGCCAACAATATTGTGAACGAGTGATATTAGAATCTGATTATAAACATTATTATGTAGATTTAAAAGGTAGTGAGATATGTTGATGAATATATGTTAAATTATATAGCAAGTAGACATTTTAATCATTCTCGTTTCAAGTGACATTTTTATAAGTATCGTATCAATTCTTGTAATATATAAATTAGCTTTAAAGGTAGTGTTGACAGCGTTTGACGTACAATATCAATGCAAGTTCAATTCAAAATTAAATACGTACTTTGCTTCTGCACCGGTTAATTTACACGTCTCGGTTGGTTCCATTGTTAGGTTAGGTTATTTCTCTATATTTATATGCAAGCACAGACTTCACTGACGACGACACATATACTACTGGCTTCTGTAGGCCTTTGTTTACTTCGAAACGCGCGATTGCGTAGCGTTTTAACATCAACCCATTGCCAGATATATGCAATTCTCTCAATTCAAAACACCCAGCAGTACTGTAAATGTCCCAATGCGTGACTGTCATTCGCCAGTGTGTATACATTTCATTTGCGTCTCTCGAATAGTTGTTTACAACGCGTTGCAACACGTACATATTTGCAACAAACAATATCATTAATGTGAATAATTCAGTTAGCACCTACACTATATTAAGACGTAGTATGCTACATATATTTATAATTATGGTCTTCTGTATTTCATATGAAATATCTCTAAGATATTCCACAGGGAAATGTAGTCCCATAGGTTTGCTAAAGTCTATTTATAGCACTGATCTGAATGTTGACTGTTTTGAGTAACACTGGCTTTGTGACATATGGCAACATGGACTTCCAAATGCAAATGAAAAAAGACTTAGTAAGCGCACTGCGCATTTTAGAATTTCCAATTTATTTTCCACATTGCGTTAATGAGAGGTCAACACGTAAATAGAGCCAGAAACATTTATAATAAAGTTTATATTCGCATATGTATCCTGTCAACAAAATATATGACAAGATGATTTAATACGCTGTTTTTGAAAATTAAGACTCCATATTTTAAGCGTAATATTTTCTTTTTCTATAAATGAAAATAACTCTATTATTCAAGAATAAAATAATGTTTTATCCCATCAATAAAATACACATTTGGTAGATTAAATCTACAAGATAACTTAACATGGGGAAAAATGGATTAGCTTTGAAATGAGTTATTTTTACTTTGAAGGTCTTTCTTCTATTGTACATTAATGTAATATTCTATATTATATTTAATTATATTACAAATTATCCTTCAATTTTCTTTGAAAAAATATTAGATTTTATTTGTTCTAGAAACAAAAATATATAACAACTAAAAGCAATAAGTTACTAAATATGAATGCATATTCTTAAATTTCTATAACGTTTTCATTCTTAAATAATTTGTAATTCTTCAAGCGTTAACGCAGATATTGCGGCGCTAAAAATATTGTTTTATCTTTTCGATATTACTTTCATTAATTCCCTCATTATAGATAGACCAGTGTTTACAAGTTGTTCATTCAACTTTAGTAATACCACATACACACATCTAAACACAACAGTCAAAACAAGTAAGTTGCCGCAATAGATAAATCAGAAAACATACATCAATTGATATCATTTCTAGAGTTAATAATTAATTTGACCTGGGTTAAAATTCGCTAAAATGCCAGAAAAGACCTTTAAAATATTCCACATTAATTTTACTCCATTAAAACTAATTTTATGGGCACAAAAACCTTTCAAATATACACATACAGTTTATGAAGCTTGACATATGTATGCAAAATTTTACTAAATGTGTCTAAAAATGGAACTTGGATTCGAGCCAAACATTTTAAATACCGGTAAAAATAATAAACAGTCATCTTTGTGTTAATTCCCATATGGTTGCACACAGTGTTTTTGACTCAGCATATTAATGGAACATATAGAAAAATGTTCAGTTGCGGTAGGGTTATGTGAAGGAAAAATCAATACTATCCGAAGTAGAACGCCCACAACACAGAAATGGAGGGGGAGTTGCCCTAGTATTTTATCGCATGCTACATTAACTATTCTTATTATATGCATCGTTGATTGTACCTTATGTAATCCAGATATATGGATCAACGCGTTCAAACATGTTTATGTATATATGAATATTGCATACACCTACTATTATATTGTGTATTCTTGCTGGAGTTTCAACGATTGGAATTACATAGTAAATGCAATATAAATTTATACATAATATTTTATTATGTTAAGAGCTAAAGTGTAAATATAAACATTATACAGAATCAAAAAACAAGGCTATTGCTGGGACGTTTGTAAAATATTTAAGAATTGACTAGGTATTATTAACAGTTTGATTACCGGGCTGATTTTCGTAAAGAGGTCTCTGGCCTAGATTAGGCACATACAATTTAAATATACACAGTGCCTAAGATCCACTATGATGTATATCAAAATGTATACACATGGCATCCAGAGTATTAAATACTAACCAATGTAGAATTTATCATACAATTTTTGATTTAAACTGCAAATTTTAGAAGTTTCAGTGAAGCACAAAAATGCTTATCTACATTATTTTACAACGTCTCTTTTTCATGTAAAAAGTTTATCAAACTTTTATCCAGCATTATGTATAGGTTCATTTAAAGCTTTAGAATTTTTTGAAATGAATTCTGCATTCGAATCTTCTATAGAATCCAATATAAAGACTTCATAGCTTATGATGATATTAAGAGCAAAAGAGTTGGAAATAAGGTATATAAAATAATTCTTAAGATATATCCTACACAAATATATAAATGTAAGTTTCATAACATATTTTTCCCGACCCTATGCGTAGTATATTAAAAAGATTTCTAGCGGAAGAAAACACCATCTTCTCGACATGTCATAAACATAATTCACGAAGAACTGCTACATGTATTTTCCGCTCCGTCAGTTTCGATAACAAATATATCACGGTTATCCGATAACCGGAACGATGACAGAAAATCGATACCTTGTAACCATGCTATCATCACCAGTAAATATACATACGATATCATAATACTAATGGATATTCATAAGCAATAAGCGATATCTTTCAAAAAAATATTCAGGCAAGTAATCAAGAACAGATGTATAAATGTATAATATATTTGGTTTAACAATAATCAAATAGAAATATGATGAAAATCAGTATATCTTACCCCAGAAGGGCAGCTTCTTCAGCAACTCCGGAGGTAGGCATCTTTTTATTTGTTTGTGTGTTTGTATTATCTGTCCTAAAACAAAATATGCACTGTGAGTATTGGTTGGTAGCCCTGCTCGGAGGGGGTGTATCCAATAATTTATCGAAGAATATACAGTAGAAGTTCTCTTAACCGGCCGGATAGCAATTTGGCCGGTTAATCCGAATAAATGACGAGTTTAACCATATCTATACGCAAATACGGGTCAAAATTAATGTACATAAATATATTGCATATTCAAAAAATGTATTAAAATACATTACAGCATATGAAATAAAAAATAATTTACAGTAAATAATGAAAATGAAAGAATTTGACAGTACAGTAT
>JAGJTL010000057.1:3150244-3205190 GCA_022063505.1 Calosoma granatense
GTATGTATCTGTGTACATATGGATGTGTGCATCTCTGTACATGTACACCATGTATGTGTGTATGCCTGTGTGCGTGTGTGTGTGAGAGAGAGTGCAATACAAGTGCCAGTTTACGAGTGTCAATACTCATATTGAAACTTGCCACAGCACAAACTTCCCTCGAATAAGTTTCGAAAGCGATTTCGTGCAAAACTACCACAGATTGTACACTACGCGTGTCGACGTGCACGACACCACACAGAACACCAGCGCACATATCAAAATGGAAAATAAATAGTATAAAAATACTTTCTTATTATCCGCCAGTCTTTAGTTGCAATAACAGCACTGAAAACTACAATTATTAAATCGAATTCGTGAAAACTCGAAACGATATTTAACTTTTTTCATTTTATTGTTTAAAGTGTTATGTCTGCAAGGATATTATAGCCTGTTCTAATTGTTTTTTCACTAAAAATATTAGATTAAATAATGTTTGATTCAAATTGAATAGGAAAATTAATAAAATAATTACATATTATTCAACACTGCTACGAATGTAAGGTTAGAAAAATAAAACCTAATTAACACTTGTTTTTCTCTAGAGAAGCCGTTTCTTAGATGAGAAATGTTTGTATGATTTCACAAAAGAATTTGATTTAGAAGTATCTAAGGCAGTACTTGTTAAATAATGAGTTTAAATTAAATATAAGACAGCCAAGTATTACTTATTTATAATGGAATGTGGTTTTGTTAGTTCGATAATCTTATTTTAGAACATCAATAGATATAATGATGTTTCCTTGTCGGTTTCTTTAAGATATTATTTCAGTGAATCAATATACGTATGTACAAATTTATACTTCTTTTATTTTGTATATAAGCGATATACTATACATTAACATTACATTTAATTCAGAAAATCTACAGTGATATAAATTATGTCAACTTACTCAAAGTAGAACCGATGAATTTTCTCTCTCAATCATATGTTAATATCGCATACACGTTGAAAACTCCTTGATTTATCATGTGACAATCAAAATTTTCACAATGACGATTGTAACAGAATGATGCAATATTCGTATATGTTGCATCATCTTTTATTTCGGAACTATCGTTTACTTACTAATTACTTTTGACCCTATCATACATGTGAAAGTATGTATGAAATATTTGATATAAACGCATGTATACTATATAAGAACGAGTACATGTATGTATACATAATTACAACAGACTATAGCTGAACAATGAGAAAGCGAAAGTCATTCTGCAGAAAGAGAGCCGAGTCTTGACGTTTTATTGCCCCATAAATGTTGGTTTTGCTTAAGCTCCACTCAAAATTAATGCACCACAACGAATGTAGCGCGTATTACGGACGTTTTCGTCTGAATAAGAATTTAGAGGAGGGCGCCTCGTTTTAAAAAACACATTGACAGTACTGTCGATTTAATTAATCTGTTTTTCGGGAAAACAACAGTTTCCGGTGGCCCATTTCTGTTTTAATAGCGGGACAAATCCTATGAATAAAACTTAATGGAACCATAGTGCATACAGCTTTGTTTAATGTTTGAATGTTACTGTTTGTATACAGCATTTATGTAAAAACTTGTTTGAAAAAATGCGATTGCATGCGTAAGAAGATGAAAAAGTACATTAGATATTTATTATTTCTCCACGATGCTTGAATTTCATTATATACTAATATCATGGTTTATATTTTTGTTTCTCTAATGTATTATGTTCAACAGACCATATATTATCACCATTTTAATATATAAATGCTATATACATATACAATATATAAATACTACATGATATATACATATATAATCCATTATATTTATCTTCCTTTTATATAAAACTCCCGTTATTCTTTGTTATTCGACATCACTTCTCTCTGGCTTAAAGGAAAGCTATCGTGTAACATTACTTCTGTATCTTCTCCCAGAATCTGTTTTACCGGATTCAGAATTGAGGTTAGATTCACCGCACCTCTTGCGTACTGTTCTCCCAGCCTGTCATCGGATATTTCCTTAGAAAGTAAGTCTTGGTCAAGGTTCAACACTCATAAATTAATTACATCGCTAGCTCTCCCTCTCTCGCGCGCGTGCTTGTTCAAAGAAGAAAGTTCCTGTCATAGTCATTTATTCACACACAGCCGCAATGCATTATTGGAAGAGTACTTTGGCCGAGTATCGAACTGAAGACTCCAATACTAGGCGAATTGCTTCCGAAGCTCGGGTGTAAATAATTAAAGTATGACTTTTTGATTTATTGAACAAACTCGGTACATTAAAGTATAAATTCGCCGTGTGTATCGATAACCAACTTTACAGTTGATATATGCGGATCTCAAACATTACAGGCGCAGTTGATGTAAACATCTGAAAATATATTGAAAAAATTATAAATAATCCATGGCTTGCTGTTAATATATGATTTAGTATTTTATATTTGTTTTGCCCATCATCTTTCGCTATTCATTTTATGTACGATCTCTAGATTAATTCAGATCTGCAATTAGCTGAACCACTCGTTGACTTGTGCAACCAAGTGCCTCTAAATGTAAGTGTGTCTGACGTTGAACTTCCATAACTGGCATAGCGGTTAGGAAAAATCAAGGTAACGAGAACACTGTGTGTATATACTGGGAATATGCAACATTGCTAATTAATATTGTTTGCACTTGGAAGCATTGTTCTACACGGCCATACATACTTACATACAAGTAAGGTAGATGTACCTGTGTGCATGCCAAGACATGTCTGCAATTCCTCTGAGAAATATATTCATAGCTACTTAGGATCCATGCACAGTTAACTAGAGATACTGCATTGTTTAACGTAGATAAACAACGAGAAAACAACCACGTTTTATTGTTTTTCAGAACTAATGTAAAATTCATTCGTTTCAACAACCGTTATACAGTAATTTAATAAACTAAGGCATGTAGAGAAACTATCGCACATAGATAGCATGTTATTCATACACATACTTGGTAGAAGATCATATCTGTCTATTTTAAAAGTTTAATTTTAAACTATAACTGTACACGCATATACGTATGTAGGTGTATATGAATGAAAAAAACTTTCTACTTTTTTACTTTAAATAAATATGTATATGACATATATTATTTTCAAGTAAAAGCTGCAATATTTTTTGCAATTGAATTTCTTAGAAAAATTTCTAGAATATCCGTGAAACTTTTTGAAACAAAACTACGAATTTTTAATCTGAAACTGTTGAATATTTCAACAAGTGTATGAATGACATTTTCCGAGGTTATGTAATATATTTAATCAGATTAACTAATTTATATTAACAAATTATTATAGAATACATATCATCTGATATATAATATTGCGCAACTTATTATTTTAATCACAATAAATTCGAACCGCAACATGAATTTCTAGAAATACCGCATTAAATTATATGTACTTTACTGATGAAAATATGTATATTTCAAATAGATAATTACTTGGGTAACTATATATTGAACAACGTATTGTGTTATTTTATTAATCCTATCCTGACCCAGATCCTTTACCGGTCACGTTCAAATCATTTCACGAACAAACACTGAAAACTTATATGTATCGAAAAACATAAATAAATTTTACACACACAAAAATATAAAAGTACCAGTATGAACTTTGGTTTCATTCGAGCGGACGTCGCTTGTCACGTGCATAAGACAGCCAATCACAGTACGACCTGTGGCTTAACGTGCGCCATTTCACCCGGAGACACTGTGTACGAGTGAGATGGTAGATGTAAGTTACCCCCACCACTGAATAGTTGTACAGCGTGTCATATACTACTCGTGGCGTCAAGTCTTCCGGCAAGGCGAGTCTGTCAGTTTGAATCGAACAACGGTTGATGATAGACATGAATTCTGTGGCGCGATTTGTGTGTTTACTGGCGACGGTGATCGTTGTCGCTAACGGTGACAGCGGGAAACCGGAACTAAAAGTGGACGTGGTGTACGTACCCGAAGGATGCGAGGCCAAGAGCAAGACTGGCGATATGTTAACCATGCATTACACCGGTACCTTGGTCGACGGTACTAAATTCGACTCCAGGTAAGATTATTTCCACACTACCACTTGGCTCTTCTTGTTGTTGTTTGTTGCACTGGAGTTTCGTAAAAATTTAATTTTATTGCCGGCTGGCATTGGTCCGGAAGACATTTGACATTTTCCGCGGTTTTATAAGCCCATATGTTATATGCGTGCTAGAGACACAAGTTTTATTTATTTTCAGGGGGAAAATTTATAGTTTTCCGTCATATCTTGTAGTATTTATTTTATTAACTTAATTTTTAGATTATTGTATGTTTCTAACCTATAATATTCTTACACATCTGATAAATATAGTTTATATAAAATCAAATGGAAATGTCATTGTTGATATAATAACTGTTTATTCTTAGTAATAATGTATTATTAACAGAGACATGTGACTTTCCTGTATGACTAATATGACATTTTAAATGGAATTACTGTATAATATCCTTTTTAATTATACATATAGGTATATACAGGGTGTCCGAAAAAAACCGAACATAGCAATTTACGGGTTAATTTTTTAATGTGCGAATAATTTTTTCTCAGTGCATTTTAGAGGGAAAATTTATTTGAAAAAGTAGTTTAGAATTAAAAAATACCTAATGCGACGTTGCAATTATTTCTAAAATGCTTTTGTACATAGAGAAAAAGGCATTTGAAATATCACATTTTCATGACAGATTAGTAGGCTATAAAACAAGAATGGTCACAGTTTGCAACAATACATAATCTGTAATGACTGGTCCGAATATGTGTTGTTGAATTATGTCAAAATTTTAGTTTTGTAGCCTACTAATCTGTCTGAAAAATGTGATATTTCAAAGTTAATTTTTTATACATATAAAAGCATTTTGGAAATAATTACAACGTCATATTATGCATTTTTAAATTCTAAAGTTTTTGAAATAAATTTTTCTTCTAAAATGCACCGGAAAAAATTATTCACACATTAAAAAATTGACCTGTAAATTGCTATTATTCGGTTTTTTTCGGACAACCTGTATATTCATATATATTTGAAGTACGTAAATGTATGTTCACAATATCGTCGGTATCCAATACTCGCCTCTTTATAGTGCCATATGTCACCAGACTTCAAACTGCCACGATTGCGTGTGGTTCCACGAAACTTTTATTAATTCGTGCCTGAAGTTTTGGCATGTGCTATTTTCAATACGCGTTTGCGCGCATTTCGAACTTTATTTTTTCGTATTAAAACTTTCGCCCGAAGTTCAATTTATCCGTTAGTGAGCCGCCTTGCAATGGAAATGTATTAAACCGTCTGCGCCAAGTGTATTACTGCTAAATGTGTCAATGAGACTCCCACGCAAGCTTGAACCCGCGTAATAGAAAGCAAATAAACTTTAATTACACCCGAAAAATGCGAATGAAACTGCGAGAAATGACAGGTAGATGTGAAAGTCCAAAGTTCCGCGTAGCGGATGGGAATTTGCGATTTCTAATAGGCACACATTGTGTACTTGAGTCAGAAATAAAATAAAAATGTCTTACGAAAAATAATGTACTTGTTGAGCAATATAATGTAGGAATATATAATTATTAAATAGAAGAAAATTTGTTTATTTAACTTCAGTTTAAATTTAAATATAAAGTATTATTCTTTCATCTTAATTTGAAGTAACTTTCTTAGAAAATAGTCTACTTTTCAATGAACTGCAAATATTTTAAAGAAATAGTAATCAACAACTTTTGATTAGTATCTTCTTTGTAAAAATAAAATGCTCTTTCAGATATAGCAATAATTTCTTTCAATACAACATGTCTTTACAATTTCTCAAGAAACTTGATTATAACATCATAAATTGTTTCAACAATCTACACTTAAAATATAATTTCCTAACTAAATTGAAAATTCCTTTAAGATCAACACAAATGCTTTTAAGGAACCAATAAATTTTCAACCAACTCTAGAATCAAATATGGGTGTTGTTTTGTTATGAATATCGCTCGCACAAGTGCACATAATTACAGGGGCATTAGTTAGGAAAACATAATTAAAATTTGAAAGCCCCCCCCGTTCATTTTGCTGCTTGCGAGTCTTGACCTTCTCCAATCTGAGCTTCACTTCTAACAGCCAGCGTCGCGCTGATATCTGTAGCTGGATTTTAGCTTGTTCAACTCTCGGTGTTAGGCTGTGTGGTTCTAATATGATGTGACCCAGATGTTACCAGTAATTACAGTGCTGTAGACAGATACAACACGCTTATCTTATCGCACATACCAGCACAAGCAGGCAAGCAACCGACACACAAGTATAAGATGTAGTGTGGTTAACTAATTCATTGATAGTGGGACGAAAATTTCGACAGTATTAATTCTTGTGTGTTTATAAACTAAAATATGTTGGTACAATATTTATAATAAATATATATTCAAGTAAGAGTATTTCCGTAGTCTTGTCGGATTAAAATAGTACAATATTTTGAACAATAATGTGAAGTATTTCCTTGGTAAAATACCTAATTTTCTCTGGTTATTTCATTAACATCTGACACCATGGAGACCGGTGTATTACTTAGCGGTCGGGTTATCATTTCTGTATGTAAATATAAGCAGGTAGGTTATCTGTATAACTCAATCGGTATTTATAACTCCCGTGGGACTAATCACTTATTCTCTAGAGATGAATAGATTGCTATAAGAGCGAGCGACCGAGAGAGAAAGAGAGAGGAGGAACAATAGAGTATTTACCTGCACTCAACATTTATAATATAGCCAGAGGTAAATGTGCTATAAAATAATATTTACCTTGACAGAAAATTATGTAGTATCCTTGATCTGTACACGTAACATTTTCTTGTATAATTGTTGTAATTATATTATATTAATATATAATAATTATTTTGTTAAATTTGCAGATATTATTTTTAAACTATTTACAGTATGTTTGCTTTTGTTCCAAGATTATTTTATCTAAATTCAAACAATTTATATAAGCAAGTTGCTAATTTCAAGGTTGATGTAACACTTAATAATGTTTTCTAAACATGTTTCATTTTATGTAACTAGTCAAGGTAATATTTTCCTTTGTTTCATTATTTCGGGCAAAATGCATATATAATGATCTGTGATAAGAGTTAATTAATAGTAAGTGGAAATGTTTGTCAAGGTATCCAGTGAATTATGTTTCATTGTCACAATCGCATTGTTAACTTTCTAATGCTGTGATTAAAAATTCAGTATAAATACATGTATTATTATTGATCACTAATTAATATTCTCAATAATATTGACGATGAATTTCGCAACTGATAATATAAATAAATAATTAATGCTATTCTGTCTGTAATTTACTTAGCTGTTACTATTTAAGATATTTCTGATTCTCTCACTAAATTTGTGATACAATAAACTGAAATTCGCACAATTTTTATTATTTTTAATACCTTGTATTTTTAATACCTTGTCGATGTCGTACATTTTTTTTACAATGTGTACCAAAAATATATAAAATTTCCTACACAGTATTAAATTCATATCTTTATTATTTTTTAATTGAAATGTTATGCTGTAGAAATTGATTATAAGGAGTGTTAAATTTAATTGCATTCGTAGTTGTGTGCAAATAATTGTACAACCTACGTGCAGTTAATTTGTTGTAGGAAGCATACACCACATTGCAATTTCTGTTGCAAAAACATTGTAGATAAGAAAAAAATTGCATCATACATTGTATTGTACATTTTTTATTTTTTTTAACTTTTTTAAGTTCTATAAGTTTCAATATATCTTGATTGATTTAAGCAAAATGAACTGTATATATGTTTAAAAATATATTTGTAATTTTTAATTCCCAAAGCACATTTTAGTCAAGTGATATTTGTATAAGTAGATTGCGGAGTTTTGTTTACATTATTCACAAAAATGTGCCCTACTAAGCTGTCCAAGATCAGCAGCTGACACAATACAAATTATGAATCATACGAAACTTACAAATGACATCAAAATCTCTCGCGACATAATGATCTCATTTGTGTCCTAAAATATATTTTCTATAATCGTTAACATTCACATATACATACACATTCATGTTACACATTTATCTATATACATATATATGTAGGATGAAACCATTGTTCAAACGTGTGAACTAGTACACGAACTTGAGATTGTATTGTGAACCAGTCGTGACACGTATGCACTTCAGTGTAGTGTAGTGCGTATCGTGGCGGGTTTATTTAAAAAATATCACATCATTCCAACCGGAATATGAGCCGAGCTAATACGAAGTGAATTAATTATGTTACCACGGGACCTGTGTACCGGCTACACACCGCCGATTTAATGATAGATGAGGCAATTAAACTTGATAAAGAGCTTATAAAAGAGGATGAAAAAGTAAATTTGACAAACTAATGCGCTTTATATAACAACACAGTATAGGTATTATGTTCCGTGTGCAACAACGCTATATGACGAGTAATTTTTAACAGGATACACGGGAAATTCCGTTATATCTCCAGTATAATTCGATATGAGAGGAGAGTGGAGTGGTTTCACGTTGTAAATCAGTAGTTGTCAAACAGTCTGTAGTACTTGTACATATAAACATGCTAAACTTATTTTCGGTCCACTAATGCTTATAGTCCTTTGACAAAAAAAAACAGTTACAATACCCTCCAAAGTCAAAATAATTTTGGAAGTCTCTTTAGATTTTGTAATAGAGAAATTTGTAATAATATTTAGAAAATATATGTACATATATTCTTGTGGTAATATTTTTCTATATTTGTAATTGTTGCACAATATTGAATATATTTTCATATTAATATTTACCCTTTCATGAATTCTGTAAAAATAAAATAGATTTTTGATTAAAAGCCGCAATATCATCGGCCCTGAACTCAGCTTAGTATTTTTATCAGTCTCTATAAATAAATACATATATGATAACTTATCACTCAATTTCATACATGAACTATGTATTTTTTAACGTTCAAATTAATTTTATATATTTGTACATGTATTTTTTCTTACAATATAGTACTGTGTCTTATGTTGAATTCGATATAATGATATATAATTACTCACTATTAGGAATCAATTATCTAATAAATCAGTGTTCAATTAAATGTAATACACATACACACGCACGTTTATAATCTTGTTCATTTGTGCGTAAAATCGAATACACGTTTTAGCTAATTAAATAATAATTATATTACATAATTAGTCGTATATATATATTAATATATTATAATAGAGTAAATAGGTATATCTATATGGTTATTTTTTGTTTGTAATTATTGCTAATTAACTGGTTTTCAAAGGCTTTTCAGTTGATGGTATCTTGTTATTAGACTGTGAAGATGTCTGTAGTTATCCGACGTAGTACAATATAGCGTGTATGTTGCGTACAACACTTTCACAGTCTGTTGACATAGTTGCAATGTAAAGATACCAATTGAAAAGTGTGGTATGCAGTTTCGATGTAATCAGGAGTGGTTCTATTTGGTATCAGCTTTCACCATCAAACCTGTATAGCCAGATTCAGAATTGAATGGTAATGCGGTCACACTATTTTTAGGCAGAAATTTAGTTTATAGTATTGCTACAAACGTGCAAATATTTAAATTTAATACTATTCATTACATAAGGTTTTGTATATAAGAACACAAGTTTTCTTGAACTATATAAAGTGTAAGTATATGGCATGTACTATATGTGTACACTTAGACTAATCAATGTTGTATATTAAACTACTACATACACACAACATTGCATCTTGTCCGGCTGAAATATTCATACCACATCCCATTCGACCTACAGTTAAATATTAACTATGAAATTAATCGTAATGACTGAATTAAATTATGAATGATTTGGTCACATGACCGCTACCAGCAACGTTGCCTTGTCAAATGTGCAATCATCATTAATTTGCAATAAATAATTAGTGCGCGCGCGCGGGGAATTCTACATTAGTTGTAATGAAAATTTAATATGATTTCATAAAATTAATATTAATATTTCAGGTGGAAAAGAATGGTTTTATTAATTTAATACACAGTAATGTATGAATAATCCGGACAGAAAGTTGTCAGACCCCGTTTGGATTAACAAACCTTTCGGATTATAGAATCATAGTACATGGTATCTATAATCTGAATGTGTTCGGCTAGGTGTTCGGTTTATAGATACCTTATTAAACGATAAAAATGTTTCTATAATATTACACAATTAAATTTATACGCATTAGCTATAAAACTATTTATTCTAAATAACAAACAAAAAACATTTCAAATATATAATACGGAATAAAGACAGATTTCTGACAAATAAATGAAATTACAAACAATGGAATAAACGTACGGGTATTTAATTATGCAAAAAATGATGTTGTCGGATTACAGAATGTAGGAGTTCGGATTATGAATACCTCTTTACACTATTAGGATGGTCGAATTATAAATTATTAATTATTATTCATACATTACTGTATTTGTGAAAATAACACTAAAGTCTAAAGCTTTTCATATTATATTTTAGCGAGTGAGTGCCTGAGTAAAATTAGTAATTGGTAGTATTGCGTGGGTATAAACATCTGCTATGCGTGGGCACGATGCTGAAAATCAAATTAAAGTTTTAATAAATAAATAATATCAGAGCATATAACTTTGATTGGATATCGAAGAAAATAAGGGAAAGATCTGTGGATGAGACTGGAAGAAGTAGACGATGAACGGACTTGTAAAACTTCGTTCAGTCATACATCAAGCCCTACGCAGTAATATTAGTCACATGGATGATAATTCGATTTATCGATCAATAACAACCAATTATAGTTTTACGGGATGCAATAATTTTTAAACTCCCAGTGGAGGGCCATTGTGTAAATGAAAAATGTCATTATTGGTCCTGGATCAATAGTGAATTGTAAAAAAGCGGTTCTTTCATTTTTTATACTAAATTTTAAATGTTAAAATCATACAATGAGAAGCATATATTTGACGTATGTAGTAGGTAGATTGTTTATCTTTAGTTTGTTGTATTTTGATTCGTGTTTAGAACAGATTATACAGATGGAGAGAAGTATATTCTACCCTGTGTGGGCATACATGTATTGTATATATAAGAGACTTCTAACTGAATATGTAGGAAAACAAGTATGATTTCAGAATGCTGGTACATTTAATATGTTAGAATATATACGACAGATTACAACGCTAATATTATATAAGTCTTTGGCAAGCTTCGAATATTCATTCATTCACCGAACTGCAGTAGTAATAACAAGTTTGTTATAAATATATTGTTCATTATTTGACATTAATGGACACACTGTCACGTACCTAATTAAATATGAACAAGGGCAATATTAAATATGTATATAACATGTATTTAATCGCAAGTGTGTTATAAATGTGTGTGACAGTTTCAAAATATAACACTCTGACAAGTTATTCAATAATAATGAACATATTTTTAGAAACGCACTTTGTTTATAATTAAATAAATAATTTATTTCATTAATATTACAGAACAGATATATTTTGGCAATTTTTTGTCGAATTCCATTAAAAGGGCCGCTTGTTTTCATGTATCGAATAAACATTTGTACAGACGGAAAGGTAAATTAAAAATTAAATGGAAACTCGCGGTTTAACGGGAGGGCAGGTTTCAGGTGAACGGGGCACTCTCCGATCATACCATAATTTATTCATTACATTACACGAAACTCAATACTGTAAATGGACCGCGGGCGGTGTGTACACAATTCTATTTCTCAATAAGCATTTGGTTTTTATTTGAACCATTGCCCTAGTAATTAATATTACTAAGTGAATTAGAGATCAGTGTATATCTGTTTAAGTAACATGAAACATTATTATATCAGATTTACCTGCTTCTACCATTCCGTGTCTCTTTTCTTTACCCGTTTCTGCTTTAGTGCTACTATATATCATCGTTCTTGTACGAATCATTACCGCTCAGGTTGTGGTACATAACTTAGTTTAAAACACACATGCATTACATACATGTTCGTTCCTGTTCGCTGAGCGAAGTACTATTGTATATCAAACAGCGTGCTTGCTTGTGTGTGTGTGAATTTGTTTTTGAGTTTCTACACACTGTTGGAGTAAAAAATGAGTGTACGTCAGGTCTTACTTTACAGGGAAACCCCTGGCGTCAGGATTTGTAACCCTGTGTGGGGCGCACGAGGGAATTGTAACATTTTACATGTACAGCGGGGCCGGCTCTCTCTCTGTCTCCAACCCCACCCGCCACCCTGGTACACTTATAAATAATACCAAACATTGCTCCCTGTACTATTCTTACATAGAGACACACACATGTGTGCGAGCAAGTATAAACTTGTTTCATTCCTTTCGTTCTGTTTCAAGTTTCAGTCATACCGTTTATATAGATGGCACTTGTATTTATGGTGGAAAAAATTGTCCTTTTTACGTGACATGCTACAAATTTTTAATGACATCACCGCCGTCTTGTGTCAACAACGACGTCGCGATGCTCTGCATACCGCAACGACCTCTTCCCCACTATTCTGTGTTTTGATGTTTTTAGTTTTTATGAAAGACTTTTTTACCTTTGCTAAGAGTTGAAAAAGAGTTTAAATGGATGATTTTTCGTCAAAGGATGACAGAAATATGTAATTTCGTTTACTATGAAATCATTTAATGTAAAATCAAAAACAATTTATAGTCTGTCTAATTGTTTGTTTTTGTTTTAACGAATATTTATTATATATAAATTATTGTATCAGAGATATAATTTTCCAATAGTTATTGAAAACAGCCAATCATGTTTAGAATTAAATTCGGTGCAGTAATAGAAATTTTACACAATATATTTTCAGTATACATGCTATATGATGAAATATTCATTCACTAAATGGAGTGAATATTTTAAAATAATGATTCGGATATTTATGTAATTTGGATTAAAGCTTCGTATTGTTTATTATGCGTATTCTCTAATCGTTATTGATTATTAATATACATTATTCCCTGTTTACAAATATATTATATTCACTATATTAATAATAATGTATCCGCTAATGATATTAATATCTACTTTTGTCAATAATAATATTCAATTTAAATATATATTACATAATTATCAAAAAAAATTCAATTATGTAGCCGAAATGAGGTTTTTTTTTAGAATTTTATCATATATTTCTCTCGGTTGTTTTGCTCTACACCCTCTGGGTAAAAGAGGATCTGACTATATATAAACTTGTTTAGCTAAATGCCTTGATTTCCGAATAGAACAATCCATCTCTTACAATGCGGTGCAGGGTTAATAATACTTGACAGATGAAAATGTTGCAAGAATTAACAAGATTATTAGAACGTATAGCTTCACAAATCCTTCTTTAAGTAATGGATAACCTCCGAAAGATATACGAGTCCTGCTTATTTTGTGTTCCAGGATTAGAATATAGGAATGTTAAGCCTGTTATATTCCTGTAGGAAGATTGATTTGTTAGTATTGTGTCTTATGTAATTGTTCTTCATTTGCCAATTTACCTGGGACGAAGTATAACAGTCTGTTTAGTGCTAAATAATATTCATTTAGTTTAAAAAATTTAGTTAAACATTAATAAACTGCTAGTAAATTGTAATTAGAAATGTATTTGCCCTCAAATAATATATAACTTCCAAGACTTGTTTCACATAGTGTTTTTGCGTGAAATATTGAAAGAAAGTTAAACAAAGTTTTATTCAGCCAACAAGAGTTGAATAAAAACTAATACATCACTACGGTATAGTACAGATTAATTTCATTAATCAATTTAGCACATATGCTAGAGTTCTTTTATTATTAATACATAGTCTTATAAGAATACTAGATTAAGCTAATAGATTTTAATTTATATACAGTTTTAAATTTTGTTTTTTTTAAACATTCTTGTGTTTGTATAATGCCAAATGCATTGTATGAGAAATTTCATCATATGTATTTCATATTTGTTTAAATTTGGTTCACACATATATGCATGCATACACGTTGCATACACATATATATGCATATACTAATGCAATCTGTAGTGAATATATTTTATTTATTCAAAACGATTTAACCAGTAAATAAATAATTTCAACCCCTTATACTGATTGTTTATTTTAAAAACATCGGTTTTGTTATTATACATATTTCCCATTTTATACAAATATTTGCACAACGAATTATTTAAATACAACCTTGATTTTGTTGATTTTTTATACTGAATTGATTAGAATACAAAATTAAACAATTCCTTTTTTATTTAAAGATATAATACTTTAATACAACTGGTATTTGAAAGTCCTTCAAAATTTCTAACCCGTGTTTTTTAATTGTATTTTATAGTTCAATTTTTTTAAAAAACTAGAACTAGAATCTTGTTAACCTTATGCAAAAAACACCTAGCCACATATTTTAACAAGTTTATGTCTTACTTTTCACAAATGCAGCGTCCGCCATATTTGTATTTTACTGTACATTTAGTTAATAAAAACCTGTAGTTTATTTTATCCTATCCGAATAAGGAACATGTATGTACTATAATTTTATTCTATAAAAAGAAAGCCAACACAAGCGTTCTGCTGCAATTGTTGTCTCCGTCTAACTAATGTGTCCGTATCTGTTTTGGATGCTGTTTATCCTTGTCTTTCGCACACATATAATCTTGTACAGCGCGTTGTTGTCGTTCATAAACACTTCCGGAATGAATAGTAATCTAGCTAGCTGTATATGCAGCGCCACTCACCCACCCTAGTCTAGCGGATAATGCAACTACTAACTTGGTTCCGTTGTATCTGCTGTCATATTTTCACCGAATCTAGTCCCTGCGGTTTACTTCAGGCCTTGCCTAATAGTTCATCTGTGTATACTTTAGTTTGATACCACACACACACACACATATATGTACATACACAAGTGCATTGTAGTGTGCTGTAATGTTACCTTAATATATAAACATAAGTAGAGGAAGGAACAAGCAAGTTTGATCAAGTTATGCTTTATTGAAACTAAGAATATATTTTAAATAATACAACTTTTATAAATTATCCAGTGAACTCGTATGGAATAAACTGGAAATTCTTCAGTACTGAATAAATATTCAGTAAGAATCTTTCACCGATTGACTCCTGTAATCTTTTCCGAACTTTTCTATCAAACGTTCTTCTTCCATGGTGCATGTGTTCCGTTACGTGACGTTACTGGTGCTTTGTACGTATATTTGAGAGGTATCCATGCGTGTATTTCCCTAGCGCGTACTACGTTATCGGCTGTACCTATAACCTGTACCAGTGGACTCCGGGGAACCCCCGCGTTATATGCATGCAATCTCGAGCTTTCAATAGCCGCGTCGGTACAGGATCACCATGAATATATATACACTGGAGTTATGTATAGCACACCATATTGACATGTGCAGTTTTGTGGCTAATCGAGTTAGTTACTAGATTAGAATATGCTCGGTAACACACCCGTGGGATCTAGTCGGAATTAGGATTAAATAGAAGTGATTAGCGTGAACTGAACTCTTGTTATAAAAGAAGCCTAATATTGAATTCCTCATATTGTGCCTGGCAACATCTGTTATACTAGACTCTGTTAGAGTTGTTTGTGTTTCTGATTGCAAGTGCATCACTGGTGATAAAATTAACATATTGATAAGTTCACTCTTACAGCAGACATACTTTTGTCCTTTCAACTGAAACCTACAGGCTATAACAGGATGAAGCATAAACCTTTTTGCTCCCGACCACACCACTATCTCTCTCTCTCTCTCTCTCTCTCTCTCTCTCTCTGTGCCTGTCTGCTCCTTGTTGCGGTTTTACCTGTCAAAGCGCCTGTACCAGATTGCTACACTTGTAATTGTATTTGTGAGACGACGCTCTGTCTGCTTCAGTGTTTTATATATTTTACACAACGTTAAAAATATCTCCACTGAAATTTATTCATTTCTAAAAGATTCAATTTTAGGCAAAAAAATATGAGATTGTATTGAAAAGAAATAATAAAATATGAGATTGTATTGAAAAGAAATAAAAAAGTATGATATCGTATTGAAAAAAATTAAATAAAATAGTAATCTAAAGGAAATTTGTATTTTTTGAATAATTACAGTACTATTACTGAAAGTCCTTCATTTACCTGGTTTTATATCATATTTTTTAATTCTTCTCGCAGGTTTTTGTTTGTAAAAGTCCCAAATGAATCGTACACCTTGAAACAAAGAAATGTATAATTATTTTACGGTAATAAATCTTATCTGCCTCTTAATTTCAACTTTCTGGTAATTAACACCACGAGTTTATGTGTAAATGGAAATTATTCTTTGTTCCGGAGAAAAAGTGATTAATTAAAAAAAAATTAGCTTTCAACATGGCACGATAAAGCATAATCAAGTTGCAATACATGACATTGACAACTCTTGCGAAGTGTGATTTATAATTATACTGAAAACTGCGAACGCAATGATTCGTGAATTACAGCTAATGCACTTTGGCTGTCCATTTTTCCCAAGTCATACATATGAATGTTGAAAAGTTCTATTAAAATCTGTGAATAACTGAATTTGCAGCTATTGTAGATTTATTAAATTGCAAACAGTGATGGCAATTATAGCAAATAGCCCACCGTATAAAACTTTATCCATTATACAGAAACTTTTACCGTTTCTGGTTGGGATATTGTCAATGCGTGACGATGCATTTAGTAGTTTTTTCCACCTCTGCATTTGTGGGTAGATATTGTAACTTACCTGTTCGTTCCGTGATAGCAATGTCTTCCACGCTCCAATACCGTCTTTAACCAGCAATGTACAGGTTGTCAGGTATTACACTGTACAAAGACAGCAGAAGTTCACGGACATATGAGCAGCCAATCAGTGTGCAGAGACACGCTACGTCACACAGCAGACGGGCCAGAGCAAGCGTCTTGATCCAAGGAAAAAATAGTCGTAGAACCTTTGATGTCTAAACGACTGGATTGTAATTTATTTTCGAAGCAACGTCATTTCCTTGTAATGAGCAAGTATTGACAATTTATGAATCTTATGAGATTCTTAAAAGAAAGAGATTATTTACTTATCTTTTAAAGACATATTCTATTTTCTATATTTATAGAAAGTTTTGTTATATTTAGCATTATTTTCTTCTGGTTGCAATTAACAAATTTCCTACACTGGTACCGGGTAACGGACAGAATAGTACAAGTGACATTACCGGCTGAACCGCTGAAATTAATGTAATAAATGGTTAATGAGGCGTTAGTTAGTTAGTCTGTTCGACACCGGGATACATTGGTAGAATAAACGTCGAGAACCACTAGAGAGGAAAGTACGAAATGTACTCAGTCAGACCGCAAGCAGTAGTTCTACATTTACATCAGCATCATATCATCCAAGTAGAACCATACATTAGCCGAGTAACGTCTCTTTCTATTACTGAATCATGAAGATTTTAGCATACTTGTTGACATATCCGTAGAATTACTAGCGAAACTAAACACTTACGTACTACATACTAATTTATCTAAAATAATTTATCTCCTTACTAATGTATGTAACTACTCTGGATAAAATAAATCTTAATTATGAAAGATTTTTTCAATCAATAGTAGTTTAATTTGTGACACACCTGACAATGCTTTGAATAATATATACAACATGCATTATTCTAAATGTCAAAGTTTTCAATGTTCATTTTCGTTTAAATTTTAAACAAGCGACAGTTGACATTTGACTAAATCCAGTTTGGAATTATAATGAACAAGTTGATACTCGCTGTGCACACCTAGCTACCAATGTAAATCGATATTTCCGCTAGCTATTTATCGTTTTAAGTACTAGGGAAATATTTCACGGCTTTGTGTACATCTTATTTTTCCATCGCCAGTACAAGTATTAGAACATTTGTCTCCTCCGTGCACACACGAAATTGGACACATACACAATCGATAAAGAAGAATTATATCCCGATAAAACACACGGACGTGAAGAATTATGCAAGCTTTAGAACTTACAGCATAATATATGCTAGTACAACTTATGTTGCCAGCTAATCTAAAAATACAAAATAAATACATATAGCTGTTTATTTACAATGTACTCTTTTTCTAAAATATAATATGCAAAACTTATGCATTTCTTAGTATTGTGCTAGCAAATTTATAAATATATAAGTAGCCTATGAGCAGAAGAAATATATATATTTCATTGACTTCCGGTAGATTCAGTATAAGAAAATTCTGAGTTTAATAATTAATTTAGTTTCTGAGAAATTGAATCATAATATGATTCTCGACGCTGAGCTTATATGTGTATAAATCTAGTTTCAAATCCCCGCGCTGCCTGTTTGATAAGAAGACTGATAAGGAAATGATTCTGCTATTGGTCAGACTCAACCCCCACTACTGCGCGCCTGCGCTTTCGGCCCTAGTGGCTGGTCGTAGATTGGATTCTAACTAACATGGTAAATTAGACGTTCACACGAAGGAAATTATCTTGAATTCACTGTACAAATTGGACTTCTGCTAAGAATATATGGTATCTCAAGAGATACACCTTTGCGTGATTGCTGAAGATTTAAACTTGGGTGAACGAAAGGTTAATTCGGTACACGGACACGTTTGTACAAGACTAGTATTTCCCCTGACAGTATCTATTATAGAAGATTTAACATAAATACTTGCTGTCATTATAACGTGATTATTCTATAGCCTGGAATAATAGTTGATGGAAGAAATATTGCAGAAAGAGAAGTTTAAAATATTTTAATATTTACAGAAGACATCATCAGTTTTAACATTATACGCTATAAGACTTGAGACAAAACATTCTGTTCTTCTTTTTCTCTCTTTCTCCTAAAGCTAAAACTATTTTCTCGTTCCGTGCCGTAAAGAAAACAATTCCAAGACCAATTAAACTAAACAAAGAAGACCATTAAATCATTAGGACATTTCAGTTGATAGTACAACGATTACGTAAAACGTTAGAAAAAGGAAAAGAAGCAATCAGTTGTTGTCTAGTCTCTCCTTGTGAACATACTACATTGCGCAGTGATGAACTCAACGTGTCCCAGTATCGTCAGCATGTGGCGATACATCGAAATGAACTCGATATCCAGTATGTGGAACATGAAAACAAACTCACCGTAATGGGTCAATGGCCTGCATTACAACCGGCGAGCTAGCCTGGCACGCAAGAACAGGTTAAGAAAATATGTACATCAGACTATACTTTAAACATTAACCTATACCTACATATATGTTGAATAAACCATACAAGTATTAATGAAATATTTCAAAGAATTTATTTAAATTTCAAATGTGTTATTCAAATATTTTGCTGATAATTATGTCCATATAAAGTTAGAGAGAATTAAGTTTTGTTTCTGTAAAAAACTAGAGAAATTATGTCAAAAGGTAAATATGCACATCTCTTTCATCTTCAGTAACATCCTGCTTGCATAACTTAACTTTCTATCATGTAATATTATTGACTTTCATACATGAACAGGCATCATGAAACGTGTAATTATTTGTATAATTCATGGATAGACTGCATAATTATTTGTTTATATTAAAACTAGCACGTGTTAATATCAGAATATTTCCCTCATGCTTAATTATTTTATAGTAAAATTATGGATTGAAATTTGACCAAAAGAGTTCGACTCTTGGACTCATACACTCAGTATGGCTTTCTAATAATCCCAAATTTCCAAAATGTTATTTATTTTGGGTAAAACACTATTTTGTGCCCCAGGTATTAATCCCTGCACGGTACGCCCATGGCTAGAGTTATTATAAACGAGCCATCAGGTAAGCACTGACGGTACAGGTACGTGAGTACTCAGACAGTCAGACAGACATGCAAGTATGTTGTCCTTTTCTTACGACTGCATACCAAAGTGTCGCTTCTACGGAACACTAGAAACCTGACGAGTTCAAACCAAACATGCAGCTTATATTGTAAGGAAACACAGCTGCAGTACTAAATGCTGAGCTAGAGAACCAGAGAGTAGTTTCAAGTATGTATGCTTATTTGCTAAAGGAAAACTATGTTTTAAAATGAAGAACACTCTACATATTATTCTACTTCATCTTATGTAAGAACTCTCATTCTCGCTGCAGCTTTTCGTAGCAAAACGCAGCGAAATTAAACTCGACATTGTAATTTCATTATTAGATAAAGTTACCGAAATATCAAAAGACAAAAACCCTTCGGGCATATGTGCTATGTTTCCGGTTACTTTTTCTGATGACATGTGTCATTTTTGTACATGATACAAGATAAGCGAGGCATCTTGACGAACAGTTACGAGTGGTTATCTCTTTCCTTTCATCGTCCACTCTATTCCAACATTCACAAGCCTGTCTCGTGTCTCTGTGTGCGTCAGTTTAACGCAGAAGTATTTCTACGGGGAGACTCTAAACGTAGCCATCGCTACTTTCTTCTTCTGTTAAACTTTCACGTACGCTCAGAGAAAGTGCAGCTTAACCTCATTTATCTTTCACTACATCTGGAGAAATAATTCGTTATGATATCCGCTGCAGATCTGGTAAACCTTCCACGAAATGCAATCGACAGACGCAAAACCAATTCAAGATTATTTTCATACAAATTATGTTTGTGATCCCACTGGGAATAAAATGGTCTGTTATTAGATTTTAATTAAAACTTGCTGTGTGTGTTTAGAATTAATGTTCTACTACGTGCGAACACAGCGTTCTACATTGTTTAGTTTGCTTGGCTGAAGTTGGTAGGACTGTGAATAATAGCTAGTGATATATTTTTCTCCAGGCAAGTGTTTGTAGTTTACATGTACTATATTTCCTATGTCTCTCTCTCGAGTAAATTATGAACTGTTTCAGTGAAAAATTACAAGTGTTTCCTTATGTGTGTATATCTGTTCTGTGTTGACATTTGTATGTATAAGCGTAGGGACGAACTTATTCATATTGGAAAGTGTGCTTGGGGATGTGCTAGTCAGTTCTGTGGGCGTGTGTATGTCTCTTGCGGGATTTCTCGATGACACATTTACAGTTAAGACTTTTATTTTCCTCCTCCAAGCTATTGTACAATGACACAACAACTACTACTCAAGCATTCGTACTCTGTCTTCCTGTGTCTGTGAATTAACATTTTGAAAGCTTAGAAATAAAGTATCGCCACGCAATATTTGTTTCGTTCGCTCTTATGAAAACGTTTTCATTTTCTTCCTCCTGCGTTATTCCTCAAGTGGGAACACATTCTAGCAAGCTATGCAATTGGGAAAGTTCCTCCTGGTTGCTTTTATTCCTATAGTATTGTTTCGGTGGTTTGGTCGAGATATTTTTAGGAGTATGATTTGTAAATATTTTTTTTCTTGGTTTGGTGATGAGAAGTAATATATAAAATACAATTCTACAGCATTAGTTAAAGAGAAGTGTTGTAAATTAATTAGAAAATTGTTAAGATTGACTGATGTAACTATGTGGTGTATATTTTTCGGCAATGTTTCTGGAATGAGAAGGATGGAAGAGACGCCGATAGGCCGTTATGTGTGTGCAGAGAGACAAGTGATAGTCATAATAAAGTGACTAAATTAGCTATAAAAGTTTTAAACGACACTTGCCACACCGACGTCACTCCCAGCACTCCCCATGTACGCGGCTACACAGCGTGGTTCATTTTTTAACTTTTGCACAAGTGGCAGAGAGCCATAACAGCCGTTGAGAGACAAGACTTTGTAAAAAGTATCAACATTCAGATACAAAAAAAGTTTAAAAAGGCTCATTTTAATATTTAACAAGTACAGCTAGGCTGTAACGATGGTATAGGGAATACTGAATTGGAAAGTTTTTTACAGTTTTCGCGCGAGTTGATATCTCCTCTTCTTCTTCTGCTGCTCGCTGTCGCTGGTGTGGCGCTGGTGTTGCAAGACAAAGCATTTTAAATATTTACATAGTCATGCATATCAGAGGAGGCCAAGATGTGTCCCTATGCTGTTGACGTCGTTGCACAACTCAAATTAAGTTATGACCAACTTCACATGCTAGCGGCGCATATAAGGCTAGTGTGCGCATGCGCGCGCATACACACCTCTCTTCCAATAGAAAGTTTCTTGTCATTATCAAGTACTTTAGAGTTGTACATTACATACATCACCTTGTAAAGTATGTACATCGCATCAGCGGCTAACAAAAAAGAGAAGAAATAAAAGTCTGTCGTTAAAATACTTGTGAATGGGGAATACCTTGATTATCTACACGTTATCTTAGGTTATAAACGTAATTAACACTTTGACTGCCCTGTGTATACATTTGGATACATATTATAGTTGCTCTTCCCTTTATGAAAATCGGCAATCAAAACGTTAAACTAACGTAAAATAATAATATTTTCACATCTTTGGTTGGATAGTTTTAGATACTGATAAATTGTTTACGATCCTTGCAAGATGTGATCTTACATCAAACGTAAGCAGCTGACGGGTCACTTTCAGATCACATTAAAAAAGTTTTTGCACATGATGAATCGGTTTTAAACTTTTGCCACTTAACTGGATAATTCATCACATCAGGACGAAAACACGCGCATTATAATATCTCATGAGATCTACCTGATAAAGATGGATCTATGTACGTTGGAAACTAATAATTCACTATCTACACACACATACATACATATCTGTGGGAGACAGAGAGAGACAGAAGTATGGGATAAAACACAGTTGTGTTTACGAACATTAATCCAAACAGAAATTGAATATTTTTATACGTACGTGTTGATTAAAATTTTTGTTTCATGATGAATTTTTTCCAACGTAAAAATCATGGTACAAAATAATTAATTTTAACAATTTCGTTTTTTTTAAAACAAGAAAACAATACTGTGCCCTCTAGGCCTTTAGTTGAATTTTCAAAACGTGTATATTAAAAATAAAAAGGCAGATTTTTATTTTTTACCCTATATGTATATATTGTATTAATACTATATAAATATATAATTATTTAAAACATTGTATTGCTCTTTTGTGGTTAAGTGCATTTCAGTGTAGTACATTATATTTAATTACTAAATAATATATCTTTCAAGCAAAAGTAATTAAACTATTAACTATTTTCAACTGTATATTAGCAAAAATAACAAGAAAAACTCGCACAGTACTAGAACATTACTAGAAGTGAAATTCACAAATAACGCATATAGCACGGGTTATTGTGAAAGTATATACTAATGCAATTACAACTTTCTTTTCGCTGAGATACACTCTATAAATTACGCTACGATGTACATCATTGTACACTTTATTGTACACTTCACTGTACACTACTTATGCTAGTAACTGTGACAATTTACCGTTACACGTTTGCAAAGTAAAAAACATCACACCAGTGTACGTTAGTTAAAAGTACAATTTACAAAGTACTAAAATTGAAAAACTATTCTCATGCATGAAATATAGCCTAATTCAACTTTGTTGTAAGTTTAGACTACATGTATATTTTATCCTATATTAATATCCAAAATATATATGTTATCATACTTGTTTGCCCATAGCGAATCAAAGTTTAAATTACAGTTCGTGGCGTTTTGTATTTAAAATAGTTGGAATATATGCTTTGAATATTACATGCGTTCATGATAATTATGTTTAGTATTTAGTAGAGAAACTAGATTTTATGATAAAACTACAGACATTCTGAGATTTACGGGAATTACATCACAATATCAACTCGTTATACTTTTCAAAGAGTAAATTATTAATTACATACTCAAAAAATCCAGTACATAAAGTTTAAAACTATTTGTATTACGTAATAGTTGCTGAGATTTATGGAAAATTTTGGCGCTTCCGCCAAAAGGCACCTCCGCCAAATGTGCATCCAGCAAATTTTTCAAAAATATTCCTTTTTGTTATTGTCCATAGAGTATTGAAATTATGTATATCCCTTAAATTTTTTGCAATTACTGACCTCGCTTACTTAAAATTTGTTGATAAAATTAATCTTATTTTCTTTCAGTAGCAATGAAAAAAGTGTAATGTTTTATGTATACATGTATGTGCAATTATCGGAGGAGAACTTTATACATTACGTTGATTAATTACTCCGTGAGCACTGATTATTTTTAATTTCTTTCCAAGCACTTTAGCCGTAGCCACAATTCGCATGTAACTCTTCTCTCAATTCGTAACGCAAAGCAACAAAATTCACGATCTGTACTTATAAAAACCAGCTCGTGGTAACCACACATATACACGCTAACGCAGACAGTAACTACGTCACTGGATAACTCTAGTTACACACATCTTCGATAGAGTGAAGCACTGTTACATGTACATACTTGTATTTCCCCACACTGCTATCTTGGTAGAGTTGGAGAATAGTTGATATGTGCGGTATTTCTGCTGAGACCATAAGATTCTCCACACGATGCTTCCTCCGTAGAGGGTCCCCAGGGAGCGATACGTCGATCCCCCAAGTCTATGTGCACGTGGGCCGCTCTTAAACCGGCAACGGGTTACCTTATCGTGAATAATTAAAAACAGCCAACTTTTATTTCGTAATTTGAAACTTTAAAGTTTTAAGCAGATCTAAACACTTGTTCTCTCTCTCTCTCTCTCCGTGTCGTGTTTTAGTTCACACGAAAGTTCTTCCTGCTCTCGATAATATTGAGAAGAAAAAACTAACAGTTCAAACTTACTCTTTGGCTATTCGTAAATTATAGACAACTAGCTCCTAAAGCTACTTGTGCAGTTGTCGTCTTTTAACAATACATAATTCAAGAAAGATACTGCGGACATTTGTAGTTAATTTAAAACAATAGTTTAAAACAATGAAATCATTAGATGCAGCGCACGAACTTGAATGAAACACTTTCTAATTCTAGTCATGACTAGAACTGCGTGTACTGTTAGTTTGTATTTACGATGATACAAAACTGTGCGTGTTTATTTTAATAATTATAGTTTCTTTCCCATAAGAAGTATTCATTCGGCATTACTTGAAATATTCATTTTCCAATCGCTTTGTCCAGTATACTTTCTTGAATTCTCAATGATTCTAAACTCTTATATTCCTTTTATTATTCTCTTCTGCCATGTAATATTTCTGAAACAATACATTCAATATTCTGATTGTTCTCTATATAGACGATGGTTTGTTCTTTAGTTTTTCATGAGTGACTATCTCTTTAAGAGGAACGATTAGTTTACTTTTATATTTTTCCTAGAAACTCCTGGTCTATCCAACATTTTCCAGTATTGCTATCCATAACACTTTGACTCCGTATTGCCGACGAATGAATATTTAAACTGAGATTCGTGTTCTTTCCAGTTTCGATCGCGAACAACCATTCACATTCCAGCTGGGTGTCGGCCAAGTGATCAAGGGCTGGGACCAGGGTCTGTTGGACATGTGTGTGGGGGAGAAACGTAAACTGACCATTCCACCCCACCTGGGCTACGGAGACAGAGGCGCCGGTAAAGTTATTCCTGGCGGGGCCACGCTTATCTTCGAAGTGGAGTTGATCAACATTGGTGATGCGCCACCAACTACTAATGTATTCAAGGAAATTGACGCTGACAAGGATAACATGTTGTCCCGTGAAGAGGTAAATCATTTATCTTTAAATTGTTCAGTCAAGAAATTAAGAAAGATGCTCATGATTTTAAACAACAACAACATAGACTAATAATCTACGAGTTTTATGCATAATATTTGTAGAAGCGTAGATGTATAATATATTCCATTAGCTTTTCATGAAACAATTAGCTTCACGGCTGAATGTATAGACCTATATTAGCAACAGATGTACTACAGTTAGTGAATTCTGTTGTCCACGAACTAACTTTGCACTCTCCGTGCATACGAATACGTTTTAAATATTCATTTTGAGTAAATCCCATAAAGAGACACTATATATGTATGTGCAGTAAACGCGTATACTAGTTGGCAATTTCATGTATTCATATAACGAAAGTATACTGTGAGGTCGTTCACATCTTCGGGTTCTTCAGCAATAATGGTTACGTCGCGGTTTTTGGCAAATATTTACAGTTACGACAGGAGAACTCTAGGTGAATATTTAACATGTTAAGTGTGTAAAATTGCTATAGTCAGAAATCTTACAATTATTCATATATGAAGTCTGTTCTTCATAATTATACACACACGTTCTTATTATTCGTAAGGAATCTTGTTTAAACAAGTTCAGTGCATGTCTCATTTGTCGAATAAAACAATAATATAACAGTGGAAGTTAATATGGAAACAGAATACATATGTACAGTTTTATTCTGTAAAATATAGAAGTTTTGTTTTTATTCGCACAGATTTAATGAACGGTCTGTAACAATATTTGTATTTAATTATACGTTGTTAAGCGTAAGGAAAGTTATAGAGGATTTACTAGATAAACGGATGATAGTTTTGTTTTAATAAATACACCAATTACAGATTGTGCTATAAGCATTTAACGTTTTGAATAAAAACTTGCTGCATTGGTTGTTCCTAAACGTGTATTATAGGATGTTTAAATCATCAAATTAACTATGTGTATTTATAAAAAGATATCTTATAGGTAATTATAACTCCTGCTTGAAGAGGATAAAAATGTATGTTATATTTGTATGTACATTTAAATTTGATTAGGAAACTCTAAACTACAAGACGAGATGTATGACAGACTTGGAATATGAATGAGAATTGTTTATGAGATCAGGGTATATAAAGAAATTATAAACTTTATTTTAAGTTGAAGCTAAATAGATTTAAAGTAGATTATATTAATTTGTATTCTACGCTTCAGGTCAGCGAGTATCTGAAGAAACAGATGGTAGCTGCTGATGGCGAGAACCCCAGTGATGATATCAAGAAAATGATCGAAGATCATGACAAACTAGTAGAAGAAATCTTCCAACACGAGGACAAAGACAAGAACGGATACATTTCTCATGAAGAATTCTCCGGCCCAAAACATGATGAACTTTAACCAAATAATAAATATATAAATGTTTAGTTAAAATGGACACTTTCAGTAACAGACACCTAAATCATTTTCAGTACAGAATGGACAGGATATAAAATATCTTTGTTGATTCGTGCCAAATACAAACGCATCAGAATGTTAGTGTACATTTTAAACTGAACTAGAATTTGTTGTTAGTAGCTAATAACCTTTTTGTACTGTTTTATACTACCATATTGTAAGCATCATATGGTCGCGGAGACGGAAGTTAGCGTTTTAAGACTTTAATTTTTATCGTATGTTAACAGCCATAATTCAACGGACAAAAATCACTTCCAACGTCACTGTATAATAGACAGTGTTTCTCAAAAAGTCAAAATTCACATTAATCCAAAAAATATATATATTCTCTCGCCGAAGATGTACAGGAAGATTTAAAATATAGTTTGAGAAACGCTGTTTTATGTTACAGAAAATCTGTTGTCTAGTAAATTGTCTGCATTTATTCTCGAAACAAAAAGAGAAATGGTAAAAATAAACACCACAAGATAAATTCTAGATAACAATACAAAACAACAAATTTCAACAGCGAATAATTAAACATTTTTTGTTACTTCCAGTCAAATAAACATTTATTATACATATATTTGATGTAACTTAATACATTTCCAATGAAGTAATCATACACAATAATATATATGATTTCGTTTAGTAAATTAATTGTTAATTAAAATATGCGAAGTATAAAAAATGTTATGTGCAATATATGAAAATTATTTGGCAGAAAAATGAAATTATATTTGTTGTAATATGTAATACAAATTATCGATAATTATTTAAAATAAAGACGTTTTTTTAAAAAAAACATGTAACTTATTTTATTTTACAAGAATGTTATAATGTCTCGTTTGGTTTAGATTCGAGTAGTTATACGGGTAGGTGATTACATACTTACCTAATATCGCTAATTAGTTTCAGTAGTGAACGAAGTGTCTTATTAGTAAGAAGGTTGTTTCGCGTTTCATAAGACAGAGACAAAAGTTTTACAAGTAATATACAAAAATCTACGTTAAAAACTGTTAAAGGTATAGTATTTTCATGATTTTAAATAGTAGACAATTTAAATATGTGTGTGTGTTAAAAAGTGAGGTTATAATAATTGTGTCTAGCCATTGTACACAAATCAGTCAAGTTAAATCCGTGCTTCGTAGTAGTTTTGCGGGTATCTGTGAACCTAAGTGAATTACTGAAAAGACAATATCTGACAGATTCCTGAGGAAATTTGTAAAAACAGAAACAATATTAATTGCATCCTATACTAAAGTTGCATTTGGCTAAGTAGATATATATTATATTTATGTTACAAGAATAGCGTAGTTGATTTAATATTGTATGTTTTAAATTGATTTTAATATGAATTCCACATTGCTAGGGTGCTATTTAGAAAACATTGCGAAACATGGCTGCCAAAATTAATTACAATATTCATGCTCAAATAATGATAACCTAGTTTAGATAATATATTTATTTAACAATATTACGAATTAAAGAATGCTATTCTAGTTTATCCGTGGTACGAATAACAATACAGTGTTATTTTTAACAATTTTATTTATAATACAATACACTGTGAATGCATCATTTTCACATTTAGACCTTAAATATTTCTGTAAATAAGTTGCGTGTAAATAATAAATTCCTACTTACGTGTCTACAAGTTAACAACTTAATAACAGAATAATAAAAAGGTTCCGTAAATTATAAAAACAATTAAAAACAAAAATTAAACAAAGGACGGTGTACACATAATACCGAAATAATTTCAAAAACAATTTAGTGTTTACATTATCATCATTATATTACAAAATAACGCGAAAAAACTGAATTCAAAATGCAACAATACAAGACCAGGTGTTTTGAAGAAATATATAAATAATAAATAGTTCAAGTAATACTAGATGTTTGCAAAACCAATAGAGGTTCCTTAAATCCAATACGAAAGCATAAAGATATTCAGCTTTAAACAATTATAAAAACATATACACTGTTACGTCAAATGTTAGAATTGTACCTTATTTGTAACAGTGTACACTCAATATTTTTCCCATAATTTTTTAAATGTAGAATTTACTAAGCAATCACATAAAATTCATGTTTGAATGAGATATTTATGAAAAGCGAAATACACTGTATTTAGCAACCCTCAAAAATTACCCCATGTTTATTTTTAAATAAAATAGTTTGTTAAAAATTAAAACCCTACTATCTAATAGAAACGAAACAAATTAAATGTCTACATTTGATTTGAAATTATAAGCCAATAATACTATTATATCTCTTCACTGTAATATTTATTTTGGCGTGATGTAAAAATCACGTTACTCTCTCTGTATGTGTGTATGTTTTGTTTGTTTATATAAATAATTTGAACAGTTATAAAATAATATCAGACTAGTTCAGCCTTTGTTTTTGAGGCACAATTTACATTCGTCAATAGGCTATGGTGAATCCTATCAAAAATTTTAGTTTATTTTGCATAAGAATCCTGCTGATCCTGTTCATCAATGAAAGGATCATGATAGGACACCATTTTGTTGTTTTTATCACATGAATGTCGGATAACACTGAGCATTGTTCATGTTTAAACACAATGGTTAATTCTGAACAGTGCTCATACGGATATCCCGTGTAACAAATTGTTTATTCACATTTTACATCTTCAAGATGTTTGTATAAAAAGTCACAAAGTAATATATACCTATAGATAAATAACAATAGAATAGGCACACGTGTTCCTCACTTATACGTATAAATAGTTAATCTCTACATATATGTATGTGTGTGTTGTCAGTAGCCCTTGATGTATGCGGCAATATGTTTCTTTTCCTCTTCTGACAAACCATTCTTCAACGTTCTACGAACTGCAAGTATTGAGAATATAATTAATAACAAAGAATCTCCACATACGCAACTTCACACAATTCATTCAAATCGAAGGTAGCAATGTTAGTACAACTGTCAAGTTAATGATTCAGGCACTAAGTTCATTATAAAATAATAGTTACGCACAGACAGTATTACAAATAACACAACAATTAAAATCATACATTGCTAAACATACATTCATACAATTTATATAAGCATATAAACGTAGTAATGCAAATAGCTTCACAAACAATTTATTTGGCTATAAGTTTATAACACAAGGTTATTTAGTCACAGGCAAATACACGCTGAAGTTATTACAGAATAAAGAAAGCACTGATGCAATTCAAACAATGCATAAACAAACACCGAAGAAACATACCGCCATCTAGCTATATTATGGTGAATCTCTGCTACCAAAAGGATTGTTCTCTCTTGTACGCGACCGCTTTACTAAACAAGGGTACATGTTAATCCATCACCTCTCGATGTACCATACAGCAATACACACACGCTCCCATATACCCTTACTCTATCCTGTATATACTACTTATTGTGTGTGTGTTAGATTCACTGCCGGTGTACTTACGTGATTTTCTGTCAGCATGTCTGGTACGTTTCCTCTCTCGAGGTGTTGTCCTCGAGGATGGTGCTTTGGTGGCAGTCTTGACTAAGCTCTCCAGGATCTCATCGTCTCCGTCATCGGTGAGATTGCCGTTGGGAACGCCAATCACACTGCTGTTCATGTCTTTCCGTTGTCGTCTCCAGGGCAACGTGCCTTGCATACTCTCCACGTCAGATATATCGCTGCCTAACAGCTGTCTGAGTTCTGCGTCAGCTCTGTCTTCATTAGATTTGAACTTTCCAACCTAGTCATAACATCAATACAATGTACAGTACGAACTTAAAGTTAGAGATAATTATATGTGTTAACTATGTACACTTACCTCTGTGATCATCTTGCCTCTTGTCTTATTCCTTTCTCTGTGATTAGCTTTCTTCTCAAGTTGCTGAAGAACCCTCTCTCGTGTTGTCCTGTATTCCAACGCGAACTCGGACACAATTCGACAAAATTCGTTGGGTTTTGTATCAGCGACTCGATGAAGTGGTATACCAAGCCAGAGAAGAAATTTGTGATATCTACAATCACATTTCAGTATATATATATATTTGATGATGAAGGTTGCTGAAATAGTCTTACCTAGTCATTACTCTGCGATGCACTATTCCTAATAATATTATACGCTCAGCACAATCTGCTAAGAAATCTGACATCTTCACTTTCATCATTGTCGAACCGTCATGTTTGCCAATCAGTTTCAAATGGTCCCAGGAGGCTTTGCAATCAGACTCTAATCTGTGGATATTCAATGCCAGCTCGTCAAAATCTATTTTCGACGCTCGGGTAATTGCTCCAATCTGAAAATATCAGAAATCGTTAGAAACTTGAATAGCACGCAGATATGTTGAAAACTTACCTCAGAATATAAATCAGTTGCCTCCGGAAATTTCTCCATAACAATATGGCACAGATGGTGCAGAAGTGAATGTTTATGTACGGTATCTTTAACTTCTGGTACCTTGGCAAGATACTCTATCTGGAATCCCTTCACTTCGTTGCCATTCAAGAATATTCCAATAGACAGCAACGTACTGAGAATACCGCGGAACGTTTTATTACACTTTAGTAGTTCAATGCCTTGCTTCAGATCCATCAGTGGTTCGGCGATTTCACGTTCGGAATTCTCAAAATCAAGTTTGAAAGCCCACAGTTTCAATCGAGCAGGTAATTCAGAGATGGAAGCTAACGTTAGTAAGAACTGTTCAGCACTGCCTAAGGGTAAGTCAGGATTCGCCGCTTGGGCGTCTTGGATTTTGGTCCGTTCTTCTTCTGTAGGAAGCATAGTCAAAAGTTTTTCGATTCCCTCTCTGTTCATAATGGTTGCGTCCATTTTTAAAATGGCGGTTTTAATGGAGCGTGGCGGTGGTAATTTCGTCATACCAATATTGATAGCATTCGATCGTTTATGATCGAGTACTATAATTTCTTTGTTTTTATTCATTTCTTGTTGTTTCTATACAAAATGGACAGAATATTAGACATTTGATTTCTCATTTGTATGATTATAGAACTATGTTCTACAATAAATATGAAAAACAAAATACAAAAACTGCGTAGCTTCAACATAAAACTACTACATGCTTCTATACATATTTATAGATTTCATAACTGGCATTATACAGATTCCATCAAATCAAAAACACGATATTTAGGAATGTATCTTATCGAGAAGTATGAAATGAATCTATAATGAGAAGGAATGGAAAAGGGTACATAAAAATAATCCAAATCTGAAAACTGGTATTGCACAGATTTTCAAAAATGTACACAAATCCGAAGCAAACATATAATCTATGTACAATGAAAGCCCAAAAAAATGTATATACAAATTACAGTTTGCTGTCAAAAAAATACTTTAACACCTACAATTCATACATAACATTTTATGCTTTGGATGATTCAAAGAAAAAGTTGAAACCATCTATGCGATTCTGAAATTCAACTGTCAATTTAGAGGAGAGATTCAGAATTGCATAATGCTGAACCCATTCAAGTGCACGACATCTAGTCTAGTTTGTCAAGCATAGAGAGTAAATAGTGGTTAATAGCAATTATCAATAGACTGATAAGATATATGTACAAAGCACACTGGAACCCATTTCACCCAGAAAATGAACAGATATCAGGATATCATAACTCACCTCCTAGAGCGCAGCACATGCCACGTGCGGATCACCAAAAGAAAAAAAAAGAAAAAATGTTACTCAATAATCCAGAATAGAACCTTACAAAAATCCCTTCTAAAAAATACCCCCTTCACATTGTAACAAAATACTTGCATCGGCAAGAAGGAATATTACATAAGCACTTCATATCTTCAGTAACCCAAAATAATCATTATACTATAGATTCTTCAAAAAAATACGAGTAGTAAAAAAGAAATAGCTTAGATCCCCATAATATTTTAAATATTAAAGTTGATTAAGAATTACTAATTATTACAAACATCATGCATTAAATTTTAAATATTGTTTAGAGTGAGAGAGAAAGAGTTATGTCATATGAAATGTTATTACCTTACTGATGAGATCTTTAGCTCTGGACTCGAAAAGATGTTCCAGTTTTTGAGTGTCAATGGTGACTGGGTTCAGCTCATCCCAAATCATTCCACCGTATTTCTGTAGTTTACTCAATGTGATAGGATCATCTCGCACCTCTTTCCAAAATAGTTTCACAGTCTTCTTGTTCTTTTTGATGGTGTTACTCTTTGGAGCTTCTTGACAAAGCCTTTGAGTCTTCTGCATGTTCAAACCAAACATTGGAGGATTTGTAGGGAACGGTGGAGGATTTCTTTGTTGGATCGGTGGTGGAGGTGGGGCCGAGTCTTTGCATAGAGGAGGCGGAGGTGGTGGTATTCCATTGGAAGTCGCAATTGGAGCAAGAATATCAGCTTCATCTTCGGACTGTAAGTCCGTAAAATCCATATCACACAAATTTAACGGTCTACTCATAGCATGGACTAATTCTTCCCATCGAAGTTCATTCTCCGATTTCTTGACTTCGATAACTTTAGGAACGTTTTCTGAAGTTGGACTTTTCAGAACATCAGCTTTAGATTTCGACTTGGCCAGTCCTTCTTTCGCCTTAGATATAAGACCTGACATATCGCCTATCCGATTTATTTTTCCTTCATCCGAAGGACTATGTAAAATGTTCTGACTGGCTAATTTCTGTGTCAGATCTTTGACGGTGTTTTCTCTCTTTAGTATCAACATTTTCCGGTCGTTTTCGTTCGTATTATCATCGTTATCGTCGTTATTTTCATCATTATCGTCGGTGGGTTTACCGTACATCATCTGTAAAACCCAGGGTTTCTTCAGAATTCCTTCTTCAGTAGAATCGAGTTTGTTCACAGCGTTCATCAATGGGGTCAGATCTTTTCTGCTTGAATTTCGGCTCAATTGTAGATTGCCATTAGTAATTCTTTGTTGTAGATTGTTAGTGTAGTTTCCTAAAAAAATATATGTATATTACGTGACTAGATATATTCTTAAGATGTACAAGGATTGTACCAAACTTTATAGTTTTGTAGATACACGATGTATTTATCTGTTTAAATGAGAATGATGATTGTATTTAATATTCAAACAGGTATATCATTTGCCAAATATTTATTATTTGTGTTATCAATATAAGTCACGATGCTATTTGTGCGATATATTATTTGTGTTACTAAAAAGAACTCATAGTGCCATTAGTATGAAACTACCTACCATTCTCTGTATCCTCCGCAATACCCAGAGAAGCTCGTAAAATAGCAGCAGACTCCTGCTGTTCTTTGATGAAGCTTCTCTGACGCTCGGCCCTCTCTCGACGTCGCCTCAAAGCTGGGGTGACGCCAACGTCGTTCACTAAGCGGAGCAAGCAAGTTAGAAAGCAGCCTCACACACGCATACATCATTATTGCAACTTTAGATTTACCAAACTTAAAACTCAGAGTTAAATATACCTGTATATGCATCACATTCAGTTATACATACCTTTGTTATTTTCCTTATAACTGCCGTTCAGATTGTGATCGTTCGGTCCAGAGGATTGAGAACTGGAAGATTCATCTTCATCATCCACTGTATTTGTTTGCAAGGAGTAAAACTTCATCCTGTTATTTCCATTGTTGTTCAATGGTGTGTTTCCAGTAGAATGGCGTCTGGATTTTCGTCTCTCTGTACTTTCAACCATGGACTTTCTATTTCTCAATGTTTTCCTGATGCTCTCATCCAGATGTCTCAAGGGCATTCCCTTATCTTCCCCATCCTCGTGTTGAAGAACAGCTTCGTATATCTGGAACTGCTGTAGCAGATCCAAATCTGTTCCTTGCTTGGACATGTATCTCTGAATGATTCCTTCAATTCCTTGTTCTTCCAAAGCATCCGTTTGATCGTAGTAAGTGTCTTGATCCGGGATGCCGTTCAAACATTTGTTGACAAGCGTCATAGCATAGATCAATAGTTCGGTATCAGCTGCGTTGAAATCTTTCAAAAGTCTCATGATGTTACTCCAGGGCATCAAACCTTGTGATCCATCGACTGCGTTCACAGCCTTGATCAGAAGCATACAATTGGAGTCGGTATATTCGACGAACACCAACAGTAATTTCAATGCTGTTTTCACTACAAGTCTAAACTTGGAAGCAATCAGTGTGTACAACCACTGGACTGTTTGGTTGTGATCCATCACTCCATTCATACCGTCTACATAGAGCATTACTTGACCTAAAGCTCGTAGGATGTAGTTCTGGTAGTTCTGATCAGCTTCTGAGCCGACCTTTATTAGGCAAGCTAACCCATCGTTCTGAACAAACTCGTGTACGAGATCCTTGTCTTCCTGGAATATTTGTTTCAAGGAAAACAAGGCTCGGCGTAGTTCTCGTCCTTCTGAAGTAAGGAGTTTTTCTGGAAGAAGAAAATGATGAAAATATTCAATGTGAAAAGCATAGATTATTGTAGCGTCTCTTAAATTTGTAACTATATGAATGAAATTCGTGGCGATTTCAGCATATTTCTGCCCATCTGATATAATTAATCTAAAACTATTTTAATACTTTGTATACATTACCAGATGTTTCTTTTACAAATATTATAATTTGTATCAACAAACATTCTCTTATATAACGAGAAATCTATCAAATTAAAATGGATAGTATCTCAATTCAAAGCCCAGCCATATAATAATTGCTTTAGCGAGTATATGTACAGCTTTTAATACTGGTTTTTTTTCCAAGGCTATTTAAATATCCCCTTTTGCTGTTGAAACAAACAAGAATAGCCGTGTGTGTTATCGTGTCGACTGTTTTTAAAACAAGCATCATAATACTCTCCGCCCAGCGTTCGCAAGTGTACAAAACGAAGAGTGAACTAGCTTAGGGCGTCTGAGTAAAATGAGGAAAAAACAATGAATAACAATAACAGTCGACTAGGCCGTGAGTAGATTGTCAGATATATGTAACGTACATGGTTTATTTTTAACTCTATGCACACAGAACAGTAATTTGATTGTAAATCAGTTGGTTCGTCCAAGTTTTCAAAAATAACTCCTCATAAATTTGTAATGTTGTAGCTTTATGTCTATACGGTGGATTGAGAAGTCAATAAAGAAAGTAATTGTTTTATATTTAGATTGTTAGATATAAAAAGCTGCTGATTACCGTTCAAGGATTCTTGAAATGACAAATGTGTCCATGAAAAAATAAATGTACTCTAATTCTATTAACTGGAGTATATTCATATCAATTTAAGTTAACCAATAAATTTATTCCACATTTCCATAACATAACATGACCTTCAAAGTAGAGGATTATGATTGATTTTGTATATTTATAGTGAAATATATGACATTCACTACATAATTATAATGAAATTATAAGCATGAAGGTTAAAACTGTTGAGTAAATGAATCGTGAAATGAGTTTTTAATGTACGGCTAGCGTTGTAACTAAACAATAAGACAACTCGGGTATTATCTATATAGAAATCGTCTACAAATCTATGGTGCGATTCCCACACACACTTTAGAAACAGAGCAAGCAGAATGAAGAACAGAATTCTTCGAGTCATTGTTCGCGATCACTTGAGCGTGTAAGAACAGTAACAGAAGTAGATAAACAATACAGATTGTAATTCCTGTGTCAAGGTTTTAATTATGAGAACCTGACCAACGCACCGTCTCCCACAGGATAAAGCCACAGGTTCCAACACGGTCATGGAAGGGTGCATTTCATAAATGAGAAACAACCCTCTTTTATGTGTGCGGTTCGCTGGTCTGAACATGTTAAAGATCTAGAGGCCACATATGAAATGCATTGTGTTGTATAACTACTTGAGGAACAAGTTGATATACATACTTTGTCCAATAATATACAAGGAGAACATAAGAAGAAGAAGAAGAAGAAATTGAAGGTTTTTAGAATAAATTAACCCTTCTACTTCTAAGTAATTTTATGTAACATTTTCCTGCAACATGCAAACATAAACTTGAAGTAAAATGTCACAGGAATAATTTCAATGTGATTGTTGTATAATACGGGTAATTGAAAGAGAAAAAACTATGCACTACGGAAGAATGACTATATAAAGAACTAGATTATCAACTGTAGAACTAGAGCATACTTTGCACACGAAGCCTTGATCGCACCTTCTATTATTAAGATTGTTTATCACAAGCAGTTATCGTACACAGTTTCCTGCTCTGCATAAATAACATTAATGGATAATAAAGAAATGTTAGTTTATAAATATATAATGTGAGAATGGAGATTTATAAGAACGCTTGTAAATAAATATTAATAAGAAAAATATGAGACGAGAATCTTGTCTCAGGTGTTTAAGAAATTATTGTAAAATTAGACAAGTATTCATCTAGGAATTAAGAAGAAATATTTCCAGATATTTATGTGGTAACTTTATAGTTTACGGGTTATTTAGGGAACAAGATTTCATTGCACGTTTTATGGATATTTCATACACTGCAATTACTTTATGACTGTGCAACGTCAGGGACTTTAAGTACCGCGCGCGTCTAATACCAATAATCTACGTTTTCCGATCGCATATTTGCTATAATCGAAGGAAATAGCACGTTACGGTGTATTAGTCGCAAGTGCAAGTGAACGTAATTCGATACGAATCGGTGATTTAGTCACAGCCCCCTCCCCCCTCGTCACACTTCACTAACATTCTCAGTCTACATTCTTCATATACTCGTATATACAGGAAGACGTATCGTTGTAATAATGTTAGTGTATTTACAATTTGATACACCTACCTATCATTGCTTGCAAAAACAAGATTGTGACGTTTGGAATACGTACAAATGGAAGTATGAGAATAAAAATGATACACGGATATTGGTTTATAAAGAGTGTTATTTCTATCTGAAATTGAGGGTTTAATGTAATAAATTCTATAAGATGATGTATCCATCTACATTTTTTCTTGCTCATTTAAAATGCAATATATTATTCTAATGTAGTTTTAAGTAATTCACAATTTTATAGAATGATACAAACTTAATATTTAAGAAATTATGTTAGTGTACTGATATTGATTTATGATTTCTTTAATTTACAGATCTGCTGAAGAAAGGCCAATGAAGCTATAACAACCAAGAGATCTTCAAATTCAGAGCAAAGGTAAGACCCAACAACTATCTATTAAATTAGAAACTAAGCCACGTATTATTTTGATAATTTCTACAATATTTAATAACTATATCACCTATATTCCTCAAAACTTTTTACTCGAATTTTTGTTTTGAATTAAAAAATTCATTACTACAATTTCACCATCTCATTGCTCCACTTTACACTAATAAACGAGAATAAATTAATCGAGTATTTTACTTATTTTATGCATTAATTAAATTTAGAAAACTATCTGATTGGAATATCCGTTTCCATAAAATGTAAATATCTCTTACCTATAATTGTGTGAACTCGCACCGATAGCTGAGTGCGGAGGACAATGGAATTCTTTTTGCTGAAACAAAAAAAAACAACAATTATTAACTAAATATAAAGTAATTTTGCATCTATGTTTGAATATATCCAAGAGCAATACGTATATTTGTTAAAGTAAGTTCTGTTTTGCAAGATCAAACATTGTCAAGATCAAAAGAGTATATGACCAATTTTACTGCTTCAGTTGCCGAGTTTAGAGATCTGTGCAAATATTTATAAAATTTCATTGACACATGCATCATACATGCAAATGTACGTGCCCGAGTGCCTTGACCGGTATGGAATTCACTTTTTACAAACCGGAAACGCCTGCCTTGGAGATATAATGACATTTATCCGAATGTTCTCACACTTGCTACCACAGGAAGCAATTGATTTGACAAAGCTTATGATTGGCAGTGCGTGTATTTGTTTTAACGAGTAAACGGGCTCAAAATGGACATCAGAGTGCATTATAGTCTCCCTTGTATGGAGAGAAACAACATACATACATAGTTGCACATTGAGCTAACAGAACATTAATTAAAAATACGCTTCTGTTCTTACAAATATTGTTAACATCATATATCTGTTATTATTTTTCGTTAGTTTAACACTTTGACTGTCGATTTTCGTAAAGGGAAGACCCACTATGATGTGTATCCAAATGTATACACACGGCAGTCAGTGTTAATAATATTTATCCATATATTAAATACAGTTAAATACATAAATGTTTATACAGTGTGAATTATGATGCGGGATAATAAAAATATGGGCAATATTAAACTTGCCGGTTAATATTTATAAATGTTTAATATGCTGACGAAGACCTCATTTTGCATAGTGATTTACTCCTCTGCTGGTCTGCAGATTCGCTCATATAGAAAGCAAGTACAGTTTCTGATACCAGGATGATCATAATTCACTGCACGTTTCTGTAAATTCGAAGACAGAGCGAGAGAGAGAGAGAGACGTTACGGTGATAAATTGGTGACCTTGGCTATACATTGTCACCAATCTCTCCCACACTTTCAGCACACACGAGCGCTCTCTCTTTCACATAACATCACGCACCGGATACCGAATATCACACTACGCATACACCGCAGTGTATTCCTAACTAAACCAACCATGCATTTGCCGGATAAAAATTGCAACGCACGGATATATTCCGGTTTTTCTATTGGCATAATCAGTGAACTTAATGAAATTTTTTCAACGCCCGTGAAAAAGAATATATGTCAAAAGAGATTTCAATGTTTTGTTTGCTTGTGAATATAATATAAAAACAATTTAAATGAAAAGTAGTGTGAGAATCAGAATAGTTGCATAGTTTGTTTTTTTGTTGTTGTTGTCATATCTGCAAACGTTTGCAAAGAAATTATGCTTGCTTTCAAAATAGTTCAATATTAATTGCTTGCATATTTGCTTGTATACTTGTGAATTGATTATTGAATATTGATTAAATTGGAGAACTTATTTATAATTCATCTCTTCTCAGAAATGCTAAATATTCTCATATTACACATTCTGCGCAGCTTATTTAGGCAATTAAAATATCAACCAACTGTTCTATGAATTAAAACAAAACGTTTTGTTTTGATTAGCTTGACAAGCACGAACTTGATAAGGTCACATTTCTGCTGAATAAGCGAGCAGAATCAAATATCACAAAAAGAACATTATCATAAACAGAAAAACATTTGCTACCAGTTTTAAAATTGTGCTACTGAATTAATATTTAATTGGAATATGCTGAGAGAGTTCATATAACTAATAGATAAATTACCATAATTATAGAGACCGGAGATAGAACTAGAGAAGCAAAATGACGGAGAAATCGGTAATGACATAAAATTCTATAGTGTGTATATAATTATCTATATTTCCAAAGTAACTCTAGGCAAAAATAGTATCAAATTACAACCTTAGATACAATTAATAATACTAGAATAACAAATATTTATTTTGTAAATCTTCACTTTGTATTTTCCAATATTTACTAAAACAGTTCGGATAATTTTGCTTCATGGAAGAAATGCTGTTTCTGTCGAGTAATGTTTCATAATATGATATTTTCAAGATTCGTATGATTTTTGATTAATGTCTGCATCATTTGTTGACAAGCAAAGTGATTTAATATGAGATAATATAGTAATTTAATAAATTACTACAAGTGTAACGCATTTGACGTACAGAATTGCTATGTGTATATTTCATATCTTGTAGAGAAATAAATTATAAGCATACCAGCATATACCTCTGTGTATGTATGTATTATACATACATACAAATACATATATATATACATACAGATGACGATACAGGTACATATAGTGTTACAAAACATATGGGGAATCATAATTAATGTAATCATGAGAATAGAGAAATCAATAAATTGTCACTTCTATACAAGTAAATTATTATATTCATACCTTCGTATGTATGTATAGCATCTTTCGTTATATTTTATCGCTTTAATATTATATTGCATATTAGTTTGACTTTAAATTTACTCTATTTTGGTGCAAATTTTTGCCTGCTTGCAAAACCCTTCACTACTGGTCAATCTTGACTACAAAATTGGTCAAACACGCACTTTTATCCTCAGTAATAATAGGAATAAGATGATTATTAATTTACCTGCAAAAATAACAAACAGGTCCACCATGTGTACAATTTTCCGCAATCGCCGCAATCAAATCCGAATCACGATGCGCAATAGATTTACACGTTGGCGACATATCAAACACATCTTCAGCCTCGGCGTAATGATACCAGTACAACGATGATCTACACTCTAACGCTCCTAACCATTGAGAGAGTATCTCACTCGGTTCATTGGTAGAATAACCATTGTACTCGTGGTTATCACCCACAGTTTCAATGATCAATGCATCCATTTTTCTAGACTGTAATTCAGTTCATCATACTATTTCAGTGTGTCCATCGTTTAAATATTGTCCGTAGAAAAGTTCTGTTATTATTGTTAAGAACTTTTGAAACTAAATTGGATTTAGAATAATTGAGTAATAAGGAAGTAATAAGCCTCCAGAGATTAGAAAAACCAGAACAAATTGTTGAGAAAATAGATTCGTTTAGAAGTAACTATATAAATTTGCAGTTTAAAGTATGATGTATGCAAATGTTTGTATCGATTGAGATCAACTCTCTTTAGATTAGAAAGTACTTGATTACAAACCAACTATAAAACTCTATTTTCTAGATAACAATATTTAAATATGTATTGGCCGTGTGGCTGGTGGACATATTTATGGTGGGTTTCTTTTATAATAAGTGCCTGTAAGACTACTAGACACTCACTGCACTTACACCAGGATGAGAACGTGCAAAGAAAGTTAAATAGAAAATTACAACTTACTCGGGTAAAATAAATAAAGTTATCAGCAAATACAGCTACCAGCAGAAATTTCCAAGAAATGAGGAAAAAATTACTAAAACGCTCTGCCTTTAGGGAAAATAAATGATTTATTTCTTGAACCAAATTCGAAATGAAGATGGAGCATTCATAATCATAACTTGAAATCTAACGGAGTTTTGATTAGAATTGATGGTCAGTTCTAGATTTTTAATTAGGAACTATTTACAGTTTTAACTGCATGTATCATACTTTAAACGGTGATTTGATGTCAAAAGTATCTTTAAAAATCCATCATTTACAGCCAATTAATCTATTTACTGTATATATTGCTATTTAGTTATATGTCAAGCGAACTGAAATTTTGTCTGAAAACTAAATGTATAAAATCACTAGTTTACGCAGAATCTTTATCTAAATCTCTGCTTCTAGTAATTATAGATTCAAATATTATTAATCAAATACCAATCTAAATCCGTAAAACTATTTCTAAATCTTACGAATCGTTCCATCAATTTTAAATCTCCATGTCCACAAAACCAAACAGGGAATCACAAACTGAGAACATAGTTGTTTTTTGTCACACTCCACTAACGATCAACAAACAACAAGAACATTTGCACTTAGGAACAATGTAACAAATCCATGTTGGACAACAAACACTAATACGATAGTTGACAACGACAGCTCGTACTACAACAACCGCCAAGTCGCTACTGCAACAATCGAACGAACTAACAGACAAGCGACGACAAGTTGTAGAGAAGTCTGCGTGGTGTCCCGAATAACAACAAACTACCAGCCAGTGACCGATGCTGCGACACTGGCTTCCGAGGTGCGGTGCCCGGGGTCACATATGACCCAGATCCGAGGGACCCACATCCTCCTCTGCTTCGATGCACCAGACGATACTCGCGTACGAACGAACGTGTTGTATCGTGCACCGATCAGAGATACGTTGAGTTCATATGCAATGGATGGAGATTCTGCGGAACGGAAACCGTTGAATGTCAAGAAGTTATTGGATTATATATGTAAATATTGGGGAAATTTACGAATCTAGTAATGGAATTGGCATGGAAGTTTATCGAGGATTTAAGAGATGAGAAAGGATGTAAAAATTAGAAATTTGCAAATGACTTTTTAGACAGAAATTTAGTAGGTTATTCTTGACAGATGATTATCATTCTTAAAGAATTAAGAATTAATTGCAAGAAGGAGTTTTGACTAGTTACAACGTATTTATAGTAAAATAATGAGACTGCATATGTCTCTTTGTTTTTATGAATCTTCACTAGGTTTAGAAAAATGTTACAAGAATATAGGTTTTGAGGTAAGAATTTTTCTTATCTGCACATTCTTTTTTACTAAGTAATGAAATTCTACGTATCAGTAATTGTCAGTATTAACTGTATTTCTTGATAATTATGAGTACATCACAATCTTCAGTCAAACGATGCAATATCAGAATTATTATCAATTCTCTTCAATTATACTATGTGTAAATAAACAAGCTATAACATGAAGATGAGTAGGTAATGCATTAACTAACAGAATACATCTCGGCACACTTTTATGCTAAAGGAATGTTTATCATGACATTCCAGCTTCATAAAGCATGAGTGTTTGGCTCGATCCAAATGGTACATGGTCTATGGACTGTAGCCACCTGTCTCAACGACGACTGGAGCGACTAACGCACCGTTACGGACAGTTATCATTATCTCAGACTACACGAGATAGATTTTTTAATACACTTTTTTTCCCTACAATTTACCTGCCATAGACTACACAACGTTTGTATCCTATACTTCAGTTTTGTAGAGGCAATTAGAACATTTGAAAAGCGGCAGCTAGTTTAATTTCTTCTTACGCTATGAGTTTTTCATATGAATGGATAATTTTGAATGGACAATTTCTAATCGACAGTGTAAAATGTGACAGCTTGAAAAGTGGGTAAATTGGATGTATGGACACATTTTGGAAGACTCAATTCTGAACAACGTGTATAGCTGCAAGCGATGACCAAGCGAAGTCCATTCTTGTCGAAGCACGAACAACTTCTTCAATAAACATGCATCGACTTGTTTTGAGAATTATTTTAGGATAATTCAATCTAATATTACTTATACCAAAACCGCTATTATTGCCAGTACAAAAACATCAATTCAAGTTCACAAAGTTAATAAATCGATTTCTATTCCATCTGTTGAATGACTGACAAGCTACACTATATAATTCCGATCAGTAATGATACCACATAATACTAGGGTATGTCAATCAAATATGACATACAACCAACGAAAACTGCGAGCGTGTTCCGACTTTAAATTGTTAGTTTTTGTTTCATTTATATTGAAACTATCATTAGATGCTTTTTTTGTCATTCGAATTAATGGAATGTGCAAATGTGTAATTGACGAACCAGTCAGAGAGCTGTGTATACTGTAATTAAGTCGATGAAAAGATGAAAAAAAGTTTTGTAATAAACTCTGTATGTTTAGGATTCTTTAACACTTTGCCTGCCGTGTGTATATATTTGGATACACATCATAATGGGTCTTCCATTTACGAAACACATTATTTTAAGTTTTTCAAATATCCATAGAATATCTTTTTCTTGCTACAATCCTTTAACAGACATTAATCATTGCCATGATTTCAATTCTTCAACGAACTAGATAATTAATCTATACGTTATGTATACTATTCTGAAAGGAGATGTTAATAATTACTAGAAGATACTAGAGTTATTCCCACACTCCTACAACCGTTCATTATCAGAATGGAAGCAAAACATTCATGTATACACCAGTTTCTTCCTTGACTAATCCAGAGCACTCGCTAGCTTGTACAGGTAATAATTCTCTCTCTCTCTCCGTAAAATAAACAAAGCGTGCATTTGTACACTGTGCAAATATGTGGGCATCCACAGTCTCTGGCTGGTGTACACTTCGATAAATACTCGAGCCGTAATAATACCCTGAACACTGTACTGAACCAGAAGCGTTGCCCACGGCTCACTACAATAAATCACTCCGTGTACCAGAGCCAGCGAGCACAAACTCGCTATGCCTTGCTTTTCAAAAATAAACACTCGCTCCACCTATAACAAGAATAAATGTGATTCTTGTTCTGTACGAGAATAGATAGTCCCAGTGCTGGTTCTATATTGTTTAACAGCAGAAATCCACTGGAATCAGAAGATTGATTCCGAAATAGAGTAGTGATATACTTATCAAGGGAATTTCATCAAATTTTGGAAGAGTAAACTAATACTTTTTTCAACTGATAATTTTTCACTAATACAGCTCTGCTAATACACACAAATTTCACTGACCTTGACCTCTGATGATTGTTGTAAAAATTCCACACATTTTTGCTGCAATTACGTACGTGGATCCTTAGTATGTAACCTTAATTACAACTCTCTGATGATAATGATTGCCATTCCATAGCGTGGTGTCGTACATATATGTGGGTAGAACACATTTATGATGCAAGAGAAAGGTAATAAATTAGAAATTAAACCAAGCCTAAAATGCATATTGTTTCTAATCAAAATATCAATTATATTCTGTAAATTGATTTGGTAAAAAACTCATTGTATTCTGAACTTGGGCGTTTTTTATTGGGAGTTTTATATACAAGCGATAATAAATTTGATTGAAATTTCATTTTGTAATTGTTTAAAATCAAGGACAATGCATTTGTTAACTGTTAAATTACGAAATGATATATTCGACAGAAATGCAACCATAGAATTGTAGCTACTATGAGTTTAATATGAAATGAGCATGTTTGTTGATGATGTACCATATCTCCAGAGGCTAATGTAGGATTGTCTCATCATTACCAAGTCCTGTATTACTCCTACTAATTACACACAGAGGTTAATGATGCTGAGAATCTGTATGCGCTACTTCCACAACTTCTAAAGAGAATTAGCAAGTACAAAGTGCAATTAAATCTGATTTAGAGTGTAGCTGAAGATGAGTGGCTGTTCAAGTAGTGAACTAAGCTGTTTGTTCTTTATTTTCTTTATGCTCGGTACCGTTACACTACAAATTGCAAAACCACAAAAACTCATCATGTGGTAAAGTTCAAAGTGGTCAATTCGTAGAGTTCTTGCACAGTCAGAGAGAGAGAGAGAGAGAGAGAGAGAGAGATCATCGTGTACCAGGGTTTCAATTATTCTGACTTCCTAGTGTATAATCCTACTCGAGCTGTGGAGCTTCCAATTCTGCTAAAAGAATCGAATGTTGTAATAATTATTTCTTTCTCTATGCTGTATAAATTACAAGAGGGGCGTTTACGTACTAGTACATATGGTAGAAGCAATGTAACTCTACTAGCACGTGCAATATTGCAAACATATTTGCACAGGCATTAGTGAATGCATGTCTGTTTGTATTAGTTACGCGTGTATACACGTATCTCACCGTATATTCATATGGCGTACAGGAACTTATATTAGGTGCTTGAATATTCCCACGACATAACTATACATATGTATATATAGACAAGTGCCTAGGCAATACTTATATACACTACCACCTAAGTAATAGAAACATATGTATAATCTATACATACATACATACACTAGTCTAGCGTATACAAACACTTACATATATACTCTTACTAATACCTGCAAACATTCATAGATACACATGTACATATCTATGTAGGTATAGACTTGTTTCTACAAGCACAGATCCAGTAATAACCGTCTTTACGCATGTACACGCACCATACAGATATACGTACATACATTTATAATGTATATTGTACAAGTTATCACGTGTAGGCAACATACATACATGTACGCAGGCAGGCGCCAGTTTGTTAGTCAAGTCAATTATGCATTCAACATTTGTTTTAATAGTGAGTTTCGTTTATTATCAATATACTACAACATGGATGTGTTTATAGTAATATTTCACAGACAACTAGAAAGGTAGTTACCTAGTGATATATACGACTGATACAAAATAATAGTACTTTATTTATAATGATTATTACAACTGGCAGTGTCTAACTGGGATTAAATAGTTAATTAATTGAATAACAAAACAAAAGAAATTTAATAAACATTTCTTAAGAAATCATTATTCTAAATTGCAGGATTTTGCCTGCTAATAAGATATGAATTACTATGTTCCTCTTCCTGAACTAACAATATTATATGTAGAATTGTACAACTAACAGTGAATATCCGTCAATTCAAACGCACACTACTTTTTCATTTATATTAAACTGATGTCTTCCTCTGTGAAACTAATTATAATTACATTATTTAAAGAAATTATGATGAGTTTATTTCACGCCAATTATAAGCGTCAGTCTGATACATACAGGCACCTGTACAGTATCATATACATAGTTTACAACGTATTTTGAGCAAAAATAATTTTCGAAATCTGTCGATCCCCCTTTGGATTAAGAAAAAATGAAATTATCCCAAATTTCTTTCATTCGTCAAACGGACATATCTCAAGCAAACCGATTAAATATCACGCATATTCGTAAATTCAATGCTTTTTTCAGAATTTAAATATCATTTACCGTTTTCCTGCTAGAGGTGAATAAATTTGAGACGATTTTCCAAAAATGTCATTTTTCTGATTTTTGCCAAATTAGCAAAAAATATATTTTTTATTACACGACACAGATCGTTGAAATATACAGACTATTTGGGACATGCTATTTTCAAAAACAGTATTATATTTACGCAAGTAAAAATCAAAACTTCGCTATTTTCTGAACCTCAATTTTGATCTCAGATATCTAGCTTAAATATTGTCTGATCACGCTGAAACCGGCATGTATAAGTAGAATATAATGTCAATAAAGATTTGAAAAATAAAATGTGTACTTTCGGCCATAGTGTACACTCGTTTATAGTGGACCAAATTCCTGGTCCATTCAAGTTCACTATACGCGGATTCCACTGCATACACAGATAGATAGTGTATAAACATGGGTGAGATAAATATATAATCAAGAAACGTATGTTACGTGATTTTTCTAAAGGAGATACTTGTCAGAATATCCGGAGGCGACACATGGAAAATGTACAGCACATATGTATTTACACACTACAAGTAGGAGAGCGGCTTTCAGTTATACGTTACTAGTGTTTATAGCAATGTGAAGATATAACGCAGAATGTTCACTAGATATAACATTCCAAACTGTGAAAAATTCATATCAAAACTAAGGAAAGTTTACTTATAATTTAAGACACAATATTATACAACTCTTGAAAGCGAAATAATATAGAATTTAAACTTCTTGAATCAATTAAAAACATGAATAATAACTAAAATATCATTAGAGTATTTCGCTATATTATAAATGTTACTATTCACTTTTATTTTAGTCTAGTCTTGGATTTATTGAACATTCTTCCCTCTGTCTCATAAGTAATAAATCCCAATAATTCTATCGCATCTGAAAATTATACCATGCGGTTTACTTCACGCATGTCACATGACACGGCACCACTATCCATCATTTTCGGATAATTAAATCCAGTCACAAGATAAATGCTCCAAGATTATTAGGTAACGCGGTAAAAATGCTCTGTTACAGATAATTTTAAATTACACACTGTACTCTAGAGAAAGACAGAGACAGAGAGACAGTTTTACAATTACACAGGCTGTATAGCGGGGCACAGGGAAAGACAAGGTCATAGCTGTAAGTATATTTAACATGTAATGATGCACAGATAATTCAACCCTAAGTAAATTGGTCTTTATGTTATTGCAACATAATTGTTAATATATCTTACACTTGACTGTACACACACACATGTACATTCGCTCGCTGATATTATCTAACGGCAGGAGGGACAAGGAACTAGAGCAGGAATCCTGCTACAGTACCCGGCAGGATACTACTATTACTGTAACGGTCGCATAATGTTTATATCTACAGGGATTTTTCGTTGATACTAGATTTTACACTTGAATGCACACTTTATATATAGTAGGATTCCTGCTAGCAGGAATGTTATACTGCTGTAACAGTTATATTAGTATACAAAATATGTAGATTTGGATAGAAAATAGCAATATGTAACGATATGTAATTTTATAAGATTTTTACAAGAACAGGTAAGCAACAAGATATTGTTGATTTTGATTCGAGATTTGGTGCTGCTAAATTAGCAGAACTACTGTAAACAGTTTAACAGGACCTGTTATGTAACTGTACTGTATACATGAAATAATTGAATACACCTGTACCTGATACGATTATGAACAAATTACTAGAACCAGCTGATCTATAAGAAAAACTCACTTTTCATTTCCTGCAATTAATTTCTTTGCATGTGTATATCAGTTTATAACAGGACGTCAATTATACCGTAGGAAAAAAGTCGTCAGTTTTTATATTTGTTTTATACCATCAATTATAGCCAGAGCTATCTTGATATCATTGAACTATATGCTCATGGAAAAACTTGCCTGAATACATTTTCAAAACGAGGAAAAAGTTAATATGAAATATAATCATATAAAGTATAAAGACGTTATTAGAAGCCTTGCTTTGATTGTAATTTTTCTTATTTAAATTTTACTTCGTTGATGGGATATATTTAAGCAGGAAATTCAAGGAATAAGAAGAAGTATTGAGGAATATCTAGATTAACACAGCGGAGTTGATTTTCGTAAAGGGAAGATCTACTATGATGTGTATCCAAATGTATACACAAGGCAGTCAAAGTGTTAATCTATTAGAGAATGTACTAGATTCATTGCATACTAAGGGAGAATGGATATTACGCAAGGACAAAAATAACTGCCATTCACAAAGAATTCCATTGCTCCATTTATATATAAAATTATACTCTATACTATACAGAAACTCGTACAAATCACAGATAATACCATATACCGTCAGTAACAGACTATTAACATCTATTACCTACATATAATAAACCGCCGCAGTAATATGCATAAACCTTGCACAGACAGTATTTGCATAAAAATACATAAAGCAAATGACAGGTTCAGACACTACTCTTTACTTTACAGGCAGGAAAATAAAACGATTTCCTGTAAACGAGAAAGCAGTAGTTTATAATTAGATAAACAGATCATAAAATGTATCAGACAAGGACGCACTAAGCTGCAGAGATTACAGATAATTAAAATAAAAAAATAACTTAATGAACACTTTCATTTGTCATTATTCCGAAGAATTGATTTCGCTGCCGTTGTTGTTGTTGTATAAAGTGAAAATGATACTTAAAACATAGTCATGTTAATTGTGCCCGTTAATTATTCCATGACAAACAATTAAGTGACAACAATTAGTAAAGAAAGCGCCATTAATCTGGAGTTAAAGAGGCTGCTGTTGAATGGAGCTTGTGTACTCGACCAGAAGATCTTTAAGTGGAGAAAATAATTTATGGATGTAACAGAATAACTATTATTCAAGTTGTTATATGTGCTCATTATGAGATCAATTGAAAGTAATGGATATCTATCTGTTGAAGAAGTTTTGGCTTAGGAAATTCAAATATTAATTGTAAGGAATGAATTTTGGTTAGAACCATCTTTTCACAGCCCAATCTTTTCTCACTTCTAAATAGAAATATCGAGAGCTTAGACACGGAATATATTCTAATGAGCGTGTAGTAATTGGTGCGATAGCGGACTTTCGAACAGACTTCCTGTATCATGAATAGCCTCAGAGTATAACATGCTGGAATCAGTTGCCAAGTGCTCCAGATATCCACATATAGTCCACACTATACACCTCGTGTGTACATGTGTACCAGTGCGCATGCACCAGCTTGTCTTGTATATATTCTATAAACGTGCGTACTGGACGAACAAAGAGAAATTACATTTTTCAAAAGAAAAACTTCACATCTACAGATATATTCAGTTACGATCACGTTGTTTGAATAATAATAACTGCGTTTAGTCAAAGCCGCAAGCTTTGTTACATTGTACAGGGTCGGCTTTAGGTCTTTCTGAATCTGCTATTCATGATAAGATTACATACTTACCGTGATTTAATCAAAAACTAGATGATGCATGTCCACTACCGTAGTTACGGTTCTCTTTCTTAGATGGTTCTGATTATTAGTAGTAAATTAGAACCACAGATGGCAGTATATGTATATCAGTAGTACCTAATTTCGGTAACAGATGGCGCGTTCAATATAGAAACACGGTAATTTCCTGTTTAACTCAGCGTGTGGGATTATTTTAATGAAGTAGATTAACTTTCTTTCTTGCATTATTTAGTTCATACACCTGATTTAATTTAAATATATATACGCATACACCCAATGTTTGCATTGAATGGAAGGAAAGCAGTGTCATATTACCGAGTTAGAAATCGGTGGCGGTGATTTTTTTTTGTTTTGTTTTGTTAATAGTAAAATAGGTTGAACACTTGTGCTGTGTTGGTTTGGTTTTTTGTTTTACCATATACGTGTGTATGTATGTTCCTGAGTAGCTGTGTGTATATTTTTGCAGAAGCTGTGTATGTATGTATGTATTTCTGTGTTTGTGGTTGTACGATAGGTAGATATATGTATATGTACTGGATATGTATGTATGTATGTATGTATGTTCGGGCGGTACTTTCCAAGACCCTCGCACGATCAGTTGACAGTCTAATGAGTTGATATTCAAATGCGCGACATGTCTAAAACAGATTACATTGGTGATGAGAGTCCCTCGTCGACCACATGTGTCTGATGGATATTTGCATGGAAAATCGTGTTTTATATGCCACTAGGTCACACTACTATTAGTTTTGTGAATACACAGTACACACATACATAAACAACAGACACTATTATTCGTAGATTTTAGAGTTTCGCTTTTTATTATTAACCAGTGATGGTGATTACTTTCTCTATTGATCAAAAGTGTTCCAAAATAATTTTCAGTAGTGTCTTCTATAGAAATTATGTAGCAAATTAATTTTGGCTATAAATTATCTATTTCTAAACTTTATGGTTTATTGAAAAGTACTGTTAGTTTCTTTTTATATATAAAAAATATACTTTTACAAAAAGATAAACAAAAAGAAATGTAGAACTTATGGAAAGAAATAGAAGAAATAAGTATATAATCTTACAGACAGACAGATAGACAGACAGATAGACAGACAGACGTTACAGACTGAACAGAACTGGGTGGAGATTATGCTCTGGTATATATGTACTTATATATATCTAGGTAAGATGTAAATGTGGCTGCAAGTCGAGAACAGTTATCGAGCACCAGTTTCCAATAGATCATGACTTATCTAGATGGAGCAACACCGTTAACTAACCTCCACTGCTCCTAGAGGCGCTGTTTCCACATTTGTATAACATCGGTGCACGTTTTTACCGACGGCTACACGAGAAACCGAACGATTTTGAAATTAAATATCGTTGTTGTTGTTTGCTGTTACTATACAACTTTGCTGGGAATCGAAACCTACCAGTTTCCACGGAAATCGCAAGATATAAGTTTCTGCGAATGATGTAACTGCTGCTGACCTTGTTTTATAACCAGAACCAGAGTGGTAATTTGAGTATTTGAAATGTTTAGTATTTCACAGCGCAATCATACGTTGGTTAATATTTTTCCTAACACAATATCTAGCTCTAGTTTGTGTGTATTTATTTTTGGCACTATAGCACCGGTAGCGTAAATATAATTTCGATGAGTTTTAAGTATGTTGTTGGCATTCTAAAATTATTTGTATTATTCATTAAATAAACCGTGGTATATTTAATCTAAAATTAAATGAAAAATTACGCAATCTAGCTGAAATATTCTAGTGTAATTTTGATTTGATTGTTTTTATTTATCTCTTATATGTACTAAGTTATAATTTGATAAAATTATTTGAATTTCTGTAAGTAGTATAAACTAATATTTAAATTCTAAATAAAAATAATGATAATTTTTTACCTTGGTATATAAATTTCATCCCCCACGATGTATCCCATTTTGGCCAGACTAATTATGTATCACTAATTACCAAAAAATGTCACTGATAAATGAAAGATAAAAAGTAGAATTCAACTGTTCCTTCCGCACTCGCCAGCACTACTAATCGAAATATTTGTCACATTTGCGCACGGCGCAAACGCAGACACAGATTAAACGTAAATTTAAAAATAAAAACAATTTCAAGATCACAACACAATAAGCAGGAGATGCAGCTGGACATGGTGATTCACGCACGCGTACCAAAATACATAACGACAAAGACGACGACGAGGAGCAGCGCGTAACGTGTTGCAGGAAGCGACGACAGATATCCTTGCTCACAAGGCCCAAGACTGGCCCTGGGCCAGTGGAAGAAAAATTACCGTAGAAAAAATGGAATTATGAAATATTTGTCTATCTTTTCGTGACATTTGCGGATAAATATGGAACCAGGAATGTGACCTGTATAAGTCCTAACAATCTTTACAATATTTAACAACTTTAATAATATTTATAAAGAATTTTTCTCCAAATTTATCTTACAGAATTGGTGCACAAGTAATATTATTAAAATTTATACTGAATAGAATAATGTTAGGACACTGTTCTGCCAAAGATATAATTTATTTATCTTGATAAAAATAACTAGACTAGATGTATTCCTCTTTAGGAACAAATAGACAATGGTACGGAATATATTAAATTATAGTTCTATGTACTTTCCAAGTTGGTTGCACTGACAATATCTTCCGTGTTCTAATTCTCATATGCAAGTCTGCACCAAGTATGTATGTGTCATGCTGCATACCAAATGAGTGACTAAAATATATGTACATACATACATATAGTACAAAACTTATACTAGATATAGTACGTATACATTATACTATATATAGTATACACTTACATACATACATATAGTACACACATATGTACATATAGTATAAAACATATACTGGATATAGTAAGCATATATATGTTACGGGTAGAGCTCGAAATATGGATAATATCAGCTTCATCCGGATAATGTTAAAAATATCCACTTCTACTCGGATAATGTTGAATAGTACCTGCTAATTTATAGATATATAGAATTTATGAGTTAGCTAAAAGATATTTAATATTACGCTATAATATACAACCCAAAACAACATGTACCATTCATAACAAAACATCCTACCCTACCCTATCGTTCCTTACCCTACCCTACCCAACCCTTCTCTACCCATCACCACTTACTATTTCAATCCGTGTTCACATAGAGGTTGAATCATATTTTTAACGACTTTTTAACATCCAAAAACGACATTATCCAAGTAGAAGTGGATCATTCTAACATTATCATCATGAATATTATCCAACTTCGGACTTTACCCGTGACATATACATTACATACACTAAATACATATTTATACTACATAAGTATGTACTACATACATACACAATAGTGTAGTACATATGTATGTATATTACACATACTCCTAGTACATAAACATATACTAGATACTCTATATTCATATAGTGATATCCTTACAAAGAGAGATAATAACACTGTACGTACGTGTGTGTGTGTGTGTGCGTGTGAAATATGATTAGACGAGCTTGTATTACTTGTCATTGTTCTTAATGTCTGTAGGCATACACATAAATACTACCGCGAATTATAATCTAATATCTAGAAGTACAATATCAATGTAACACTGCTGCATACAGTACTTGTATATATATTCTTAGAAACAACGTGTTCGTATTGCAACAATCAGTAGAGCAAGTTGATTATTAACAAATGCATGTATGCATGTATGTACAAGACTATATTGTATGTTAAAAAAAAACTAATAATATTACATAACCAACCATACCATACCCGCACAAGATTTGCATACTATAACAACATACTATGTTAGTCTAATGCAAAGTAAATTAGATAATTAAATCGTTAATCAGATTCAAGGCCGGCGTTGTTTTGTGAATCATCGAACCATATCTGTATGTAAATTCACGCGCATTGATCATTACCCAATATGTAACACTTCGCCATGTGTATCATCTTAAAATAGCAAACATCAGCTTACTCTATAACGTACATGTAAAGACACGCGCACTCTCTTATAATATATATATAT
>JAGJTL010000057.1:3220733-3241975 GCA_022063505.1 Calosoma granatense
TATATTTCTATGATACTAGAATTTCTGGTATAAGTCTACATTTCTACATGCATGCACAGTATTGACATATACTCGTATTTCTTACTACAAACTTGTGTATACATGTATGTATGTAGAACATCTGTGTATCTAGGTGACAGATGCTAGCAGTTCTCAAGCCTGACTACTATATATACTCGTATATGTGTGTGTTTGTGTGTAGGCGAGACCACGTATACTTTATATAGGAAGTAAATCTCGGAATAGTTAACTCGCGTCGAGTATAAAGTCTCTAAGTAAGGTGGGTTGCTGCTGCTACTATTCTATGCTATGCTACAAGGCACAAATATATACAATGCATACCGACATGCTAATACATCTCTGTTACACACGTTCCATTATCTTCTACCTGCCTCTTAATTAATGTACCTGCATCTATACTTCCGGGTAGTGGACGTTTCACTACCTGCTAGTCAATGTTTAGACAAGTTAGTACAAGTTAGTACAAAGGGGAAGGATATTAGAGACTTCAACGCTAGGTTAAGAGACAAACTTAACTAAAACAGAATATTCCTAACAGTGAAATGTAACATTTTCTGTACAATATATAAAGCAAGTTTTTAATTTTATAATAGATTAAATATGAATAATATAATGCTAATAGAAACGATACACTCTTACGTTACAAGTATAGAATTGTTCGTAGATCTGATAATATAAATATATACAACCGCTGATTGTTTGTACATAATGGATTAGTGGACACTTACAACATTTGCTAGATTGAAACTAGTCAGCCACTTCTTAGAAAACAAACTACAATCATATAGATATCTCCATACAGTAATATACGTTACGTAATATGACATATTTATGTTCAATCCATTCTGTATCAATACAAAGAACATTACCACACACGCGGAGAGGAAAATGCATACATTAACTATGTAAAGATCAAGCCTTGGTATAATCCAAGATATGCCAAATAAATTATCTAAACAAACGCAACATTTATCAGTTTATACGATGTAGTTTTATAATGCAATATTCTTTAAATAATATACATATATTCTGATGTCAATAACTTCCCAGAATTGTTTTCAATTTTGCGACATTATGACATCAATGTTGTTTGTTTTTCTCTTTTATTAACTGTTTTTTATCTATTTCATGTTTCCTATAAATACAAATCGTTAGATGTGACATCAGAGTAAAGAAAACATTGATGAATCATGTTGGTATATTTGTATGCACGACAGCCATTGAATTTAAATAACACGTTTTTTCGTAAACCCACCAGAATATAAAAATACAAGCGCGCAGTCATTCATTATTTAATGGTTTGTATTAACAGAAATAATATTTAATTATAAACTTCAGTTTTCCTTTCAATATTATCTATTTTATGTAAAATTATATTATCATATTGCACTGTAGACAAAATATCTTATTAAAATTAAATTATTTACTTAAACAGTCCAGTGAAATTTGAACGCAGACATACAGTACATTACACACATACAGTATATAAAATTCATGTGCTAGAGTTCAGCAGTACAGCCTCTCTGACTCTGGTCTGTTGTTGTTGTGGGCACTCCAAGGAGACAAGCACTCCGGCAAAGACCTGTACTAGCTTGCCTGTACACACACACACACACACACACACAACCAGTCAGCCAGCAGAGTGATCAGGTGTACCCATTAAAAAACACCAGCTGTTCCAATGTGCGACAAAAAAAACACCCAACAAAAACTCACCCTGTGCGGAGATCGAAGCAACCGGTGAATCGCTGCAAGTTGGTTTATCAAAGGTAGTGTGACACTGAACGTATGCAGGGGCGGTCGAGGGGGTTCCGGAAAATTCGTCGTATACGCAAACGGGTCTATGTCATTGAGATACTGTACACGACACGTTAACGACATTGTGCCTGCTCTACAGCTACACTGAACTCAACTTTATGTAGAGATATACACACGCACTAACACAGGTCTAGGGAGATTGTGGCAGGGAATTATGTCTGCTACATTGTGCACCGAACTATATATCGAGCTTAAATTGATCCGTCAAAATCCGGTAAATTGCCGCTTAGAACAGCGAGTGTTTATACTAATTTTTCACTAGTTCAGTTCACGAAAATTACTTCACAAAAACCGAAAAAATATATTGCATTTGTAATGACTACGGACAATAATCGAAGGCTTTATTTTGACATTTCAGAATAAGAAAAGCTAAAACTAATATGTACCGAACGTCTAACACATATTTATTCAATAAACTTATTCATATATTTATACATTTCTATATTCACAATTTATTACTTTATCAACTAAACAATTTTATACCACAAGAAAAATTGAAACAATTGATTATTGTTTAATAATAAATCTGCCAATCAGATATATACACAACACAAAAAGAAAATCACGCAAGCAATGTTTAAAACACAATAAATAAAACTGAATAAAAAAGTGGCAGAGGTTGAATACGTATTGTTAAAAATATCAAGGTCGCCGCAAGAGTTCAGATGGCGATTAAAAAAAACATGAAACCGTTTTTAACGTTTGTATTTCATTTGTAAAGCAACGAACATGACATTTCAGTAAAATTTAAATTACTCTTTTCAGCAAGTACGAATGATATTGCTTTATACACGCAATTTTCAGTAAAATTTTACTGTAAGCAAGAGTAAATAAACGTTACAAATTGAACAGAGCTTTATTGTCTGAATGTAAAATTGGATTTCAGTACAAAATTTGACTGAAAAATAATACTAGAAAAAATTTTCAGTAAAATTTGAAATATCACTGACACAATACAAGTAGTTAAAATTAAGTAAATTTTGACTGAAAATAGTACTGAAAAAGCAGTTTTCTTTAATTAAAAGCACGTGTGACGGTAATTACTTTCTCAAGAGAATAAATTCACTCAAATTTGAGTATAACAGTCATAACAGAGAATCACAGTCATTACAAATGCAATGATATTTAACCGGTGAATGTAAACCTATATATACACGCGGCTAACTGAAGCATGTAACTGAATAATAACACACTAATAGACACACACACACATACACACGCACAGCGAGAGAAGAACTTTCACTTGACTTTATAATAAACCAATAATTATATTGTGATTGTCTGTTTGTGTAGTCTGAGTGATGTATGTCTGTTAGTTGTTTGAACTGAAAACCGAAGCAACACGCAGGTTCGCACATGCAAGTATCAACTGGTTTGAAAGACCGACGCGGTCAAACTGAGCGGCAGTTGCTTAGCGCAAGTGAGTCCAGCGCCCCTGGCGGCCAAGGTATAAAGCTCTCTTGAACCCCACCTGTCTCTTCTTTGTCTACAACTTAAAAGTTGGACGGCGCCGGTAAACGAAGACACTGGATGACTGTCCAGGAAGTTTCATAGATACGTAAATTGTAAGCGCACTTAAATACACAGACACAAATGGACAGACGGATGGATGAGTAGTTAAACTATAAAATTTATTGTCAATGTTTATTGGTTTCCTGCTCAAGTCTCCACTGGTATTTATACCAGTTTTTATTGTTTACTCTAACTAATAGCAGTTTATTCAAATTGTAAGAAGATTTAATTCTTCAAGTTTGTTTAATGTTTATAAGAACTAAGTTTTTTAATTTGTGATTAGTATCTGATAATAACCATACATTAGTATACTTAGCTTACAGTAAATGTTTTAAAGATAGCAAAACAAATTTCAAAGCAAGATTATACAAGCGGTGAATTCATTCATCACTAACGGTCGCTTGGTTTAAAATTGTAGCGAAATCTTTGTTGTTGTGTGTCGATTAGCAGCTAGAGAGGTAGACTATATAGTATTCGCTTTGATGTCGGGACGGAACCTTAAACAGGTTCTAAACAGAATGGCCAGCCTGGCCTCGGCTCTCAGTGAAATGCTTGTGCGATTACGACACAACCGTCACCGGGGCACCAGCACCAGCAGCAGCCGCAGCAGCATCGGAACACACAAACACATCTTTCTGTCTGGCTGTGTTGATACTTTACCAATATATTACATTCCATAACAGACAGGAAGTCGGTTGTCATCTAAAAATTCACTGCTACGATGTTTGTGTGAAGACTTTTGTTCGTTACATAAAGAGAAGCGATCTAGAATATGTAGAGAAAGACAAAGAGACAACAAACAAAGAGAGATAATATGAAATATACAGTGTGTAGCGAACAAAGAGACAGAAAAAATGAAGAAAGAATCAACGAAGATATCTGTAAAAAATCCAAGCAAGAGAGATAAAGAAAACTAGAGAATACAGAGAAAGAATAAAAAAAAGACTGGCACAGAAGAGAAGAGCCAAAGAAAGAGTAAATGAGAAGTAAAGTAAGATAGAAAATACAAAGAAAACGGATCATATAAAAAATTGTATAAAAAAACTAACGATCAAACGATGAATGTGGTTTTACTAGATTGATATATTACCAATAAAATATTTCTAACATATTTATTAATTTGTATAGATACCACAGGAAATCAATAATGATAAAATGTCAAAATAGTTTTAGCATGACACTGGCATTATCTGCAACGTTAATTAACAATAAATATGTTACCAAATATCAGTTTTTGTTGGAAGATTATAACATACGTTATCTATTAATTCACTGTAATCTAAATTATTAACAGATAAAAATCGTTAATCAAGTGATTTTTAATATAAATATATGATTAAACTTTATATTTCACGGAATATGTTGAAATTTAATCGTAAAGTGTACGACAATGAATATTGCTGTTATATTATGAAACGATTAGATAAATACACTACATATATTAATAGATTTTACGTACATATGTATGTATATTCTTGTACATTTACTTTCTCAATAAGGATAGTGATAATTTCTCTTATGTGTTCCGTTGAAAATTTCACCCGGATCCGCCCCTTATCAAGAACGTCGTGGCGTCATGTTACATTGTATGGGCCTCTCTGTTGTAAATTGCTATAAATATCTTGTCAAGTATAATGAAGGTACATCCTTCTTGGTTAAAATATGACCTCAATAGTTTGAGGCAGGTCAGGTGAGGCAGCTGGAGGTCAATGTCAGTACAGTGAGTGACTGGTGTTTTCTTGTATTCTATACTACACATACATACATACATGGACAGAGATACAATACAACCATACATACAACAAATATATTTGTGAGAAACATACATACATCTATTTAGGCATACAAACATTTATAGTTTAAACAAACATGTTCATATAGCATGTGTTCAAAACTAACACATACAAATATACCCAGGCATTCATAACATTCATACACTTACAAACATACATATATATATATATATAGGTATATGTAAAATTCGATGCGTACATACATATAATTATACATAAGCCACGTACAAGAGAAAAATTACGAACAAACATACATGTTCACATGGTTGTTATGTAGACGAAGATCTGTCCAAGGGCATCATTACACTTCTCGTCTCTTTACTGACCGATGTACTCTTTTAACGAGAGAAAGTTCGACTTTTCAGAAGATCAATTGTACACTGTTTTTTTCCTCTTTGTATATTTCGTGTCCGTTCTGTTGTTGTACCGTTAAACATTGCAAAACACTGTCAAATATTTTAAGATAGTTGCAACCTTACATTGTTTCTGACAAGAATATTAGAATTTTAAATTATAAAACAACGATGACACCTCAGCTAATGAAGTGCTCTTTTACATAATATCTTAATTACGTAATGTATGTATTTAGCACAAGTGTATGTATCTATTTCTCCATGTAAGGTGTATTATCTATGTAAAACGGAAGTCGTAAATACTGTAACGAAGACTGTTACGCTCATATGTAGAATAGTGTACACTGTTCTAATGAAAGCATTAGTTTTTACTAAATCAAATACTCTACGCTTCACAGTGTAAGTAATAGATGATACCAGTCAGAAATAAGCATGACATCATAGACTGTAACTGCTGTACATCGCTTGCATTCAGGTGAACGTCCGGTCCAGACCGGAGATCATCTGGCATCCATATAGCTAACGTCTATGAACTGTCTACTTTACACTGAGATATACTTTTACCTGTACCTTTTACGCTTGGGGTACGTGTAACATCTGTTATTAATCGGTAACGATAAAAAAATCTGATCTAGTTTAGTTAAACAAGTTGAAGCTTTCTTATGCATTAATCTAGTGTAAAATCAGAATGAGATTCTGTTCATATATAAAAGATGTTGTTTTTACTGAGAAAGAAAACATATATCAAATATTCAGTTCTTCATTTTACGTTATTGATAATTTTTAATATCCTTTAAGAATCTTGTACTAAACATTACGATTACTATTGCTATTGATGATGCACGAATAGAAGACATCTTTGAAATTATTTGCTGGCTATTGGTTGTATAGTGACAGACAGATTTATACACCAATAAATTATGCGAACGAAGAATCTAACAAATCTACAGTTGAACTAAAAATACAACCGAAATTAGTTCATAAATTTCTACCTGACAATTCTGACATACTTCCAGCAGATGTAATACGAGAACCGACACTTATATCTGATATATTATTGTATGCATACACAAGTCTTTAACCATCAAAATACTACACACATTAAAATCACTACCGAATTTTCATCTATCTGTAACATTCTTGTACATGTGAACATTGCTTGATGTTTGGGATTTACTAGAGAATATTTAAGGAAGCTACACAAAGTGTGAAAAAAGATTAACCATATTTCGTAATCTTGAGCATATTCAAGTTATGTACACAAATATCACTGCTTAATAATTGTTCAAACATTATTTGCAAACTATGGGTTTTAATATTTAACCTTCTTTAGCAAACTGTAAAATAAGCCTAACAAACGCAGGTTTGTTTAGTAGATTATACACTCGTTAAACAATTTTGCGCTCAATTCAGTTCCGTCAGGTAATATTTCACAAACTGTTGCGTTCGAATTTCACCAAAAACAAATAACAATTTCCTATTTAACACGTGGAAGCAAACCCCCGATATTCGATACGGGATATACCTAAACAAATACCCTTGGGAACATCCGGTAAAGGTTAAAAGAAAAGTTGACACTCGTCAAATACAAGATAAACAAAGTACATACATTAATCGCCCGCAGCAAGTTACAAGAAATGTTAAATATGTTCTAAGTGACTTACCTTTCCACCACAGCCGGAAGTAGGGTTAGGAAATCCCTCTATGACATCACTGTAAACGTAAAATGTCACCATTAGTAATGATACATTATGTTAATGTATGTGTAAGGAATTCTTTTAAACATATAATAACAGTGATTGTTCAGTGCATGACATTGCTAGTATTTTCCACTGGACCGTGTGACTAACTTTCTACACAGTTAAAACTGAATGGTATTTATGTTTGGGAGAAATAAATTCTCATAAACTACTCACAATCTAAACTAATATAAAGATTTAATACTTACATCCTTCCTGGTTGAATGACAGATCGCTGCGCTGTACTATCGTGAATCCTCACTTGTCCAGCATCTATCTCCTCACACTCATCCTCCGGCTTCTTGTCTTGAAAACTGTATATTCTGTCCATCAATGGACTCAACATCTGATGACCACCGCCAAGAATCTCATCAATGTTTGTGTGACGCGATATGAACAATGGAATGTGTGTAGGACGCTTAGGTTTCTGTGTATCGCCTGCTGGCACATTATCATATGGAGATAGTCGACCCCTTTCCGTTTCCCTGGGCATTTCTAATCCTTCAGGACTTGCCCGATCTCCTAGAGGTTCCTCTTGTTTATCTAAATCCTCTAAATCATCGTCGGAAGAATCACTGTCCAGTTTTTGAATGCCATCAGGGATATTAGGATGACTCATCAACCACCAGGCCTTTTCACCAGAATCTTGGTGACGAATTTTGTGCATTTTTGATTTATCTTCCTTCGTTACTGGTTCTTCTGTTTCTTTCGTTGTTGTTTCGGCTATATTTTCATTGCTGTTCAACCACCAAGCTCTTTCACCTGAATCTATGTGACGTATTTTATGTGGCTGAAGGAATTCTGATTTCTTTCCTTTCTCCGATAGACTCTTACTTGAATCACCCTCACTACTATCCAACCACCACTCAACTTTACCCGATTCATTTCGTCGGATTTTGTAAATATTCCTGCCATCATTCACTTCAACAACCTGTGATCCGTTCGTGACCAGCTTCTCAACTCCTTCAGGTATTTCTGAACTGTCGTTCATCCACCATGGTTCTTCACCACTATCATGTTTCTGGAACTTAAACTTAACCTTCCCCTCTTCTTTCTCACTATCTTGAGGCGTGGGCACTTTAATTTTTTGTACTCCTTCAGGCGGTTCTGCATTTTCTTCCAACCACCAAGCGCGTTCCCCAGATTCTACGTGTTTGATACAAGATTTCTTAACTGCTGGTGTTGTGTCGGATTTTTCTACTTTATCCGAATGATTAGACTTCTTAGCAGACTCTGATGAATTTTCAGATCCACTATCCAGCATCCAGTTAACCTTGTCAGTGGAATCCTGTTGCCTGACTTTGAAGAAATTTGTAACGGGCGCTAGTGCGCGCATTAAGAAAGATTTAGCTTCAGCTTCTGTCTTTGGTCCTTCAGTTTTCGTTCGAGGACTGGGCGGAGGTTTAGCGGGTCTGTCCAAAGATAATTCATCTGCCGAAGACAACACCATTGATGTTCTAGACGATGCTGCACTTTGTAGTTTCTTTTTGTTATTAGAAGTTTTCGAATTTGACTTTTGTGCATCATCTTCACTACTGCTAGTTGTGGAACTTGATTCGGAACTTACGCTTGGTGATCGTCGCGTTTTATCAACCACTTTGTCTTTATCGGATTTAATTGACAGTTTCTGCGGTAACTTGGATGAAGAGTTATTAGAATTTAACTTGGAAAGTGATTGACTTGTAGAGAGTTTAGGTGCGGAAACGCTAGTTTCAAGAGGTGTAACTTCAGCACACGTTGCTGCCGAGGCTGGTTCAGAATCAGAACTGACAGAACTACTACGTTTCGGTGATTTCTTAATCAATTTCCCATCCGTATTCATATTAAGAACGGATTTTCTAAAATCTTTGTTTTGTGTACTCGTTGTATGCACAGATCCTGCGGATCTGGATGGACTTTCTCCTTTAGGAACTGGAGGTGGTAATTGCTTCTTACTAGAAGCGTCTGGAGAATTCTGTTTTGAATTATGAGAAGAAAGATTTGATTTAGATTTAGAATTTTCCAATGACAGCGAAGGAGACGAAGATGACTTTGATTTAGGGATATCTTTAGACTTTGGATCGGATTTTGATTTTTGACTTATACTTTTGGAAGAATTATTTCTAGATATGGAGTTAATACTTTCCGAACTACTTCTGTCACTGCTTGTTTTCTTTTTAAGTTTACTAACAGATTCCAAAGGTGCTTTAGCATCTGTTGGTGGTTTATCATTGATTTTATTACTTGAACTAGAAGATTCTATTGAAGTTTTGTGGGACATGGAACTAGGAGTTTCTATGGAAGTTTTATTTGAATCGCAACTAGAACTTTCCAAAGAAGTTTTATGTGAAATACTATTATCTGATCGACTTCTATCTGTTCCACTTTTTTCCGATATACTTCTGTCAGGAATACTCTTTTCCGATACACTTTTTTCCGATAGGCTCCTCTCACTTCGATCTGTATCCATACTGACTGATGGCTCCCTTGACCGGGACTCATTAGTCTTATCACTTCGACTAGAAGGTGTACTATCCTTAGTTTTATAACTGTAACTTGAATTCGAATACCGCGATACCGGCGAATAGCTTGTTCTTGGGCTGTTGTACTTTAAATCCAAATAAGAGGACCATGGAGTTGCTGCTACCGTAGAAGAATTACCGAACCTCGAGTATCTCGCTGTATCGTCCATCCTATCCGATTGCATTTCTTTGTCCACCATAATATTCTTTCTCTTCTTTGGTCGTGTGATATCTTTCTGCAGGATTCGAGCCATGTCGGCTCTTCTATTTCGAATGAACGTCGATTGTGATGGAGGTGTAGGTGAAGTGCCGCGTGTTATCACAGTCACAGTTTCCATTACAACTTCTTCCTCTGTCTCTGTTTCTGTCTCTTCTTCCTCTTCTTCAGTTTCCGACTCTTCCGATTCATCTTTGGTTTGTACTGGTTTAGGTGGTTCTTTTTTAACCGCCGTCGCTGTTGTTGTGGTTGTTTTCGAAATCGGTGTGCTAGGTGATTTGGCAATTGGTTTTTCCTCTACTTTGGTATGCACTGGAGATGGACTCTTCAGTGAAGCGTGTGTTTGAAGCACAGCCATTAAATTATCTCTACTCCGTCGTTTATCTTCAATGCTTGAGGTAGATCTGCTAGTTACTGGTTTGGTATAAGCTGTATACGACTTTTCGACTGTGTTTCGCGGTAGGAATCGACTGTTAATGTATTTCGTCGACGATGGTATGGTCAGGTCTTCTTTGGACGAATGTCTGCTCGCCGAATACCTCGGAAGACTACTGGTTAGGTCTTCTCTGGAGTTTCTTCTACTTGTCGACCTCAACCTCGACGTTAGATCTTCCCTACTTTCTGCTCGTGACGTTCTACCTGTACCGTAACGAGATGTCAACGAAGACAGATCTTCTTTAGAGGCAGCTGCTGTTTTTGTACCATATTTCAGTGTTGGACTAGTGACTGGTTCGGGTTCTCTACTCGTTGACCTTGTATAGCTTCTAGGATATAGTCTATAATTATCAGTCTTTTCTCTTTCAGCTGGACTAGGATCACGTGACCGAGTTCCGGTTCGACTTAACGGACGAAACGAGACGGGCGGTGTATCTTTCTTGTCGATGGCAGTTTTTATTCGTGTAGCTATGTCTGTTCTGCCTGGGTAAGTGCCTGTACCTGGAAATTATAGTAAATGATATAGACTGAATGAGGTAATATAATTCAGAGTCTAAATTTAAGTAGTACAATTCTAACTAAAGCAGTCACTTACTAGATGTATATTTTTCTCGTACATTGCTAGGCTTGTCCGGCGTTGCATATTTCTCTCTGACTGAACTCGGTTTCTCTGCTGTTTGACTAGAATATTTCTCTCGTACTGAAGTAGGTTTTTCCTGAGTTGTGTATTTGTCTCTAACTGAACTTGGCTTCTCTACTGTAGCGTACTTGTCTCTTACTGAACTGGGTTTATCTGCTGTAGTATATTTGTCCCTTACTGAACTGGGTTTATCTGCTGTAGCATATTTGTCTCTAACTGAACTAGGTTTATCTGTATCTTTAGCAGTTGCGGATGTGAAACTCCCATATTTACTGGGCTCCCGTGATGCAGATCTGTCCCGTGGGTTGCCCGAGGTGTAGGCGCTAGTGCTGCTACTTCTATAACTTGTGCCCAACTTGGATGACGTCGGTTTCTCAGGCTCGATTTTGTTCTCTGCTCGCGACGAGGGCCGCGAGAGTGTACCGCTTTCATACTATAATATATTTTTAGCCATTAATTAAAGCGAAAAATAGCTAGTGTATATAAACACCCGGAAACTTCCTGGTCATGATATATTTCTAACATTTTAATATAGTGTAATACTAGTTTTATTACAAACAAAATCATAGTAAATACAGTTCTTCATTTTCAAGGTTTTACTCTTAATATTCTAACTTAATTTCTTTGGAATAGATTTCATAGATAGAAACATGTGTATTTCTGAAAGAATGTAACTATATTATCATACCTTAGATTTAGTAGTTGTGGATGGACTATCTGATTTGGCACTGCTGCTGTAATTTGAAGTTAATGAGTTCTTGTTCCATGGCACCTGAAAATAAATATTCTGTGAGTAATACTCTTACAAATTGTATTCAATAAGCAGAATCGCGTAAATAATCATTTATATTTCAAAGACAGAAGTAATATTTTGTTACAGAGAAGCAAAAACTTGAATTTTGAATCAAAATAACAGCAATAAAGTTAACATTAATGCTATTAGATAGATTCGATATTGTTTGTTTTGAGATTTCAGATCACGTTGAATTTAGTTTTAGAACCAACGGCATACAGAGGTTAAAGAAACATATTTTCTAATTATGGTTATATAGTTTTACTATTGACTTCAGTGGTGCCGCATAAAACAACATCCATATTTGACTCCTACTATTGAAGAATACTAATGTCTTGCAACTATTTCTTCCGCATCGTTCTTCAGTGCAAATGTCGCAAAACATCCCGGTTCTTGTCGACCAACAATTACGCAGCAATGTAAAGATTCCACCAACAACGCGAACAACAATCTCTCTCGCCGCTATTGTGATGTTTACACTTTAATTGCCGGTATCTCAGCGATCGCACGCTGTCTCTGTTCATCAGTCAGTCACTTGTATAGGTTGTTACTCTCTCTCCGGCTATTTGCAGCAAGGCAATAAGCCAGTTTCTTTCCTTACACCAGCATACGTAGAGTTTCCTGTGTACACGTATGTATAATAAGTCAGCTACAAGTCTCTAGATAAATAAACGCGACGCGCTACGCTTCGTGCAATGCTTGCATGCGTTTCACGAGCCAGCCAAATGTGTAAACACTAATTACGGTAGGTGTGATTTGTTAAATGTTCGCACGTTTGTAAACGGTTAAAATCTGCAGTGGAATATATGCGATAGACAATAATTATAGCCTGTAAAACGTTCAGTTTCATCTTCAAGTAATGAGTATTTAAAATAATTTCCTGAGAACTGAAACTTAAAAACATAAAGAGCCTGGCTATGAAGTATTTTGCTTACTTAATTGTAAATATTAACACTGCAAGATTCATATGAAATTACAACTGCTTTCTTTAAAGAAGAATATAGTCTTCTTTATTTTGTCAAAGATGTAAGTGTTAGTAATATTATTAATGAAGAACAAGAACTATCCAGGCATCTAAACAAATAACCACGGTTTGTTAATCTTTTCGTAATACGAATAACATACATAGATTATCTGTCCATTCTAAACATAACATCAGTTTGACTAGATTTTAAAACAAATTTCGTTATACACACACGTATACAGATATAGAATGGTAGAGTATATAAATATAGACAGAGCAGATGAATACTGGTTGGAGTTTATAAATATAGATAGAGCCACAGCAAGTGCAAATCTGTTTCTGATATGGTGCATTGCTGACCAATGAAGAATCCGTGTCCTATCCAAACAAAAACAACGAGAGCAAGTAAGTGTTGTCGGAGCGACAAGTTGTATTCTGAGTGCCAACAGCGATTAGGGAAGATTAAATTAGGAGCTGGCATCGTGTATTTATAGAACAAAGGTATGACATGTGAGACAGGAAATTCGTTTTTCACTGCAATAAATATCATACATACATGCAGACGAGTGGGAGAAAGAACAGGTCTTCATTAGTTGACAATTAGAACTAAATGTGGCACGGATATTATCTGAACACACTGACAGAATAAAATATCGATATTTGATTAGGTTTTTTCTTAATGAATACATCAAGTTAGTAGTTATTTCTCATTTGTATCAGGTGATTAATAACTGATCTATTTACATATACAATTAGTAGCTTGTTTCTACTGTAATATCAGGAAACACTCAGTTTCTTTTTACATAGCTCTACTGTCCACCATCCCCATCATAAGTTATTTCCTTAGCAATAGTGCCTATTATAAAAAACATATTACTATATATATATACTTTAACTGCCGTGTGCACACATTTGGATACACATCATAATGGATTTTCCCTTTACGAAAATCGGCTCAGCAGTCAAAGTGTTAATAATTCACTATCGTATTTATAAAATACATATGTTCTTCATCTAAGTTTATAATCTCTGCTACAACAGAGCATAAAAGTACGTGACATGATGTTTCATATAAATAACTAATTTCTTCTTGTTTAGTAGCAATGTTTGAAGACAATTTCAAGTACCATTTATCACCGGCGTGTACATGTCAAGTGTAATAGTCAAGTTGATGCCAAAAGCAGCCCATTACCAGCCATAATTATGTGACATTCCAATGGAATAGTCCCCCGGTGTAAGTTATCATTCTCACAATGTGTACATGCATCACTACTGAAACAACCACTTACTTTACATCTTAAATTGGGCCCGTGAAAACGACACAGAAATATTCTGGGAAAAACCGCCAGACGTTAATAGTGTGTGTTAAAAAATGCATATGTTAAGTATTCCTTAACAAGACAGGCGTGTTCGAACCATTAACTGCAAATTTTTAAAACCATTTTCAGTTGGAAAAAATAAAATGCAGGTTGTTTTGCATATTCAGGACAGGATTATACCTGTATGCATCTGATTCTAAGGCTATTCTAGTAAGGAAGAGTGCTATGAATTGACGTTGAAAAAAACAACAAATTAGTTTAACACAAACGATGCAATAAGATTTCTTAGCTGCCGGTCTATTGTTAGTGTAATCCAGCGATAAATCTATCGCTGATCAAAGATGCCTGATGGTTGTTGTTTTTGTGCGCGCGTTGGCTAATTTTGCAAACCCGGAACGTTGGAGCTGTTAATAGCATAGAGCACGCATGATAAACGATTTGCTATTCGTATTGTCCGTCCGTTGTCTGTGCCTGTGTGTGTGTGTGTGTGTTTGATCGAACGTGTAAATATAGACGCGTAACGGAAAAGATTTAGGAGCCAAGAATCGTAAGAGCAGAATCGATTCACTAAAATACCCCGAGTGAACAACCTCGTCGACCTTTCAATGGACTCTATGGACATTTCTATCCGCATATATACATCAACTCGCATACATACAAGCCAGTGCTGTAATATAGACATTAGTACATACAAGCCAAAGTCGTAATAGACATATTAGCAATATAGAAACAAGCACAAACAGCAAAGAATCTAATATAAACAGAACATATTTCCGCATTTGTACAAACTCCAACTACAAAACAAAATATACCAAATGAATTCTAAGAATACTATAAATACTTGTTACATATTTTGACACAAGCATCCAGCTAAATAATATATTACTCTTTAAAACAATTAACACGCACTCGGCAATTAACTGGAGTGATACAAATTAAAATATGACATAATTTATGTTTATTAAAAATCTCCCAAACATACAAGTAGAGTTACCAGTCCCTGTATACATTAAATATATGTAGTGAATGTGGCAGATATTTTTAATAAGCCATGTACTTGTATAATTAATTTATAACCTCTTGAGGAGACAGTTTGATTTAAACTAAAATTTAATCATCTGATTAATGAGTAGTTGCTAAACATTTTCTCTCTCTCTCTCTCTCCTTCCCTTTATTACTCTCTGTCTCCTTCCCTTTCTCACTCTCTCTCTCCTTCCCTTTCTCTCATTTTCTCACTCTTTCCCTGTCTCTCTCTCTCTCTCTGGACATAGCAATGCATTATGGAATAGTGAGTATATAGAATAATTTAAAAACTAGCTGGAGTTTTTTTAATTCTCATATAGAATAAGACATATTAGAAGAAGCCAGAATTCAATTAAAATTATTCAGCAAAAAGAAGTTATAAATCATTAGAAGTCTAAATATCATATTCATTGATGTAGAAACATAGATCATATTTCAATCATCAATAATAATAGATCAATTGGACAGAATTACAAGAAAATACTTTATCTCATTTATATAATATACTGAATTGAATACTGAAAGTGGTAATAAATTATTAAACATTCACTTTCAAATCATAAACGTTATAAAACGAACTTGAAACTGATTTTGACTAAGACTAAAATCTTAAGACTTAACAAACATTAATAATAATTTAGCTAGAGCTAATAAAGAGCATCAGTGAGCAGTGATATACAATTTGAAGGTCGATTAAATAATTTGGCAGATTCTGCTGACATTTCAAACCATTTACATCCAATAAATATGCCTACTGCTTATATCAGTTATTTTAATGAGACATTATAGAAATGTCTTGGCACTCGATTTCATTTATTTCTGTATCAATATATAATTGTATCATTATCAAGGATAATTGGATCAAGTGTACAATATTGAATAGTATTAGTTTTAAATATAAACAATCGTATACCTGCAATCCATAAGACTCTTTGTGATCATTGAAGAAACAATTGGTAGTTTCTCTTTAACGAGTAATATGAAAAGGGAACCTTAAAAACTGCCAGACCTATTCAATATTCGTATCCTTGCAACTAGATAATATATCACAATTACATAGACAACAACATTGAAGAAATAAACAATATTTATCAAGCAAAACAAATGAAAACACGGATATTACAGCCAGTCACCATGGAAACATATAACACGGGTTGTTCTCCATTGCCAATGTCGCAAATATAAATAAAAATGTTCAAGTGTAGGTCGCGATTATAAAAATATCTCAGCGGCACGGTTCAGTGAAACATTCAGCATCAGACATTCGCCTTTAAAATATAACGAAGGTCCATCGCTGTATTAAAATGAACACAAATAAATAAACTTACATGTCTCGACAATGTTCACAGATTATATTTATATATTGTAAAATTTAGGTTGACTATTTCTGTACTAAGTTGAAGTTTCTACGAATTGATGATGGAGAATAAATATGTGCGCAAAATTCTGGACTGAAGATGTGTGTGAAATTATTTTCAATAGTGCATTGGAGGATAGAAAATTGTTAGTATTTTCATTTATGCAGCTATACATAGCTTGTAGAAATTTATTTGCACCTACGAGTGCAATATTCGGGGGCGGCCCAGTATATACGTATACATACCTTGCACATGTTTGAATAAGTTTTTTGGACCAGAAACTAAATGTACATACGTACATTTGTCGTAGGCGAGACTGTATCTACGTCAGAATATGATGTAATAATACCAACCATCTATATGCTCTACGAATTGGATATGCTCCAAATGTTTCATTAATTCGACGAGACATCGACATTACACTTTTGCACTGGTCTTCTTCAATATTCTTAAATCACAACATAGTAACAGTTCTACTTCTTAAACATAGAATACACAAAGTTGCAAATGCGTTTCAAAATAACAATAATATATTTGTAACAAAATATGCGTGTGTTTATTTGGCACAAGCAAACAAGAATATTTCCAGGATAAGTTAATTTACTAAAAGTAGTTTATATGTAGTAAATTATGTTTAGACATTCGCGCGTATTAATTAAATATCTCACAAGAAGGGTGTATGTTATTTCTCGTTAGCAAGTATGTTTTAACGAAATTTTTTTTTACAATATCTGGAATGTTTAAAAATCCACTTGTGTATGTGAAAAAAAATATGCAGACATCAAATTTGTAAACATATAAATCTGTTATTATACGGAACGTGGAACAAATAATGCTGCTAACACAAACATCCGAGTACGATTGATTGACTTGTGTTATGATTAGCTTTTAGCTAATATATTTATTTGGGTATTACGTGCCGAGTTACGCATATTAATATGTGTTGGCGGCTATATGATGAAACAAAATAAATATGAAAAGCGTGAACTAAAATATGTGCGGAGCCTGGCAGTCTCCATAGACTTGTTTTTTCGAAATTTCAGAGAAATTAGTTTTTGAATATTCTGTAGAGAATAGAAAATAATTGCACATGACTCCTGAATACCCTCTCAGTAAGCGGTTTCTTAAGCGGATTACAGGGTATTAGGCCGTATTTCAATGAACAAAATTTTTGTTGTAAATTAGCTACTAATCGTTACATTTTTCCTTAAAATTTTGGTAATACCATCCTGATGTACAACTAGCAAAACATTCCACTGTAATGGAAATCGGAGAATACTTAATTCTGAACATGTATATACATATATTATTACAATCCATGTTACATTTCAAATAAACAGTGTACATAAAAATTTAAAAAAATTTTCATTTTTCAATGTCATTCAATGTCAGTGCCCCCCTCCCTGTTACCCTCTCTAAGGAGGCACGTGAATCTGTGTGTGATCTGCAGTATGAAGACCACCAGTCATAAATATCCATTGACAGATGCTCAATTGACCCCGCGGGGTCATATTGAGGGGGGCCAATTGAAATAGATTTGTGAATAATCAACTTGTTGATTTGTGAAAATCTTATTAAAGAAGTGTACGTGACAAGCGAATGAATAAAAATAACAATGATTAATGCAGTGCAGAATAATAGAATTAATTTTTCAATTTACAAATCATGAGAACCAAATATAGAATAAGAGTTTTGCTGATGAAAACATAGCTTGAAAGTATACTTTTCTCATTTCGGTAGGTAGAGCAGTGTTGTTACATATTCAATGATGGATAATTTGTATACCCTTGTCTTTACCCTCCTTCTAAGCCTTCAAGTCAACCACAGTCTAGTAACTATTCAATCAGAGCAATTATGCAAATCACTCGGAACGCCCTCTATTGCAAGGCATCGCACACCCTCCACGCCACACTGCCTGCCTGTCTGACATGTGATCGTCCCTCCACTAGTTCTACGCTTTGACGCTTGAACTTCAGCCGGAAATACCGTGTGCCATCAAACAGGAAACTGTTAATAGAATTACACGTCACGATCCTGCAGCAGCCTGGATCTTTCGTTTTTTTTTGTTCGCGTTGCTTTGTGAAAAAACGAACATCATGACCAATTTCTCTAAACGAACGAGCCTCCATGTATGTGTGTTTGTATGATGATGGTCTGATTTCTGAACAGAAATAGCACTGCGTTGTGTTGTGCGGGCGAGTGATACTAACTACGGTAGACACGTTTATAGTCGATCATATCCGCGCGGAGGAATAAGTTTCATCAGCTACAATGGATTAGAAAAACATATGGCGCCGTGTTGGTTGTTTATTGATGATGGAGCAGGGATATTGTTTTAGTAACAATAGCTATATGGACTGTGGTTTTATTGTGTGCTGAGGTCTGTTGATCTGCAGTTTTGAATCTTAATTAATAGTATTCTAGATAATTCTAATGCCAGGTTTATAAGATGAGGTACGAATTGGGTAAATCAGTTTGCAATACACTGATCTACTACAAAATTCGTAGTGAGAGGTAGCAACTTATAAACATCAACCAGGACACAACGACATGCCGAAGTTTACGGCCGTGTCAACTCATACACGTGTCGGATAGAGTTTACAACAGCACACGTGCACACGTTGTGGCTTCGTGCTATTTAACCTCCCGTCTTCAGTCTCCCTAAAGCCGTTATGCTTGTCAATCCGACACACCACTAGCACATACGAACAAAAAACTACCAGGTTTTTTTTAGAGTATTGGAAGTTATGGGGAAGTAAAGAACACCGTGTGCCGACAACATTTCAATATGTTGTTAACACAACTGTGTTTCATTTCAATATGTTGTTAACACCGTTATACGAGGGTGAAATAGAAGCTTATAGCAAAAGTAAAATGGATCTTTTACGGTGATACAAATCTGATATTTTACATTTAGTTTGAAAATGATTTCAGAATGTTCAAGCAAAACTTGATTTGTCTTGAGTAATCTAAAAAGCATTGTAGATTTGTATATGAAATAAGTTTGATTTGTATTATGGTATTTTGCTTAAAAATTTAGTAATACTGTTAGCAACTAATAATAGGCCATAGTGGTAGAGTGTAGTAGCAGGATTGCTGATGCAGGTGGTATGCGCAGGCGCGCGCTTTCTGTCGCAGAAGAATGTGCATTGAGCGGGAGATATGCGTGCCCGTGTGTGTGTGTGTATTTATATTTGTCTCATGTCTGCACTCTGTTGCTGCCAGAACTGCAGCAGTTCACAAAGAAATTGCCAGTCTTTTTCTTCTTATGTCCGGTTCCGGTAATTATTTTCGACACCTCCTATTACTGCAAATAATTTCACGGTCTACCGATTGTCATTCAGTGCATATTTGCACACTGGATCTTTGTTGAAGTGAATATTCTGTCAAGTATAGCTATTGCTATTTTATACTCGGTTTCTAGAACGAGCTCAACTTAAATCCACGAATCAAAACGGCACTACGATGTTTACCTGTTAAATAACATTACTATTATTTTACAGATTCGAGATTTAAGTCGTAGATATCCAGCATTAGAAGCACTGTATCAATTCATGCATACATACTGATGTACTAGAAAAAAATAACACCGATTATTTCTAAAAGCCACGTGTGCTCTCCGTGTGTATAACATTTCAATCTGTTGTCTCGATTAAGTATTTATTTTTATATCTCGTTACTTAACGAAAGCACGCCAGACATTTGAACGTTGGAATATTTGAGGATCTAACGGCAGAGGCGTGGTAGTAGCCACAAAGTACTTTAATCACTCATTCTCCCCCCAAGAAAACACGTCTGTCACGAGGCATTAAAATAAATTACAATACTTCAAACACCAATACGACATATTGTATTTCACTTGGACAGCTATAAATGACAATTGTTTTTAGTTTGAAACGTATTTCAATATTAACACTTTAACTGCCGTGTGTATACATTTGGATACACATCATAGTGGGTTTTCCCTTTACGAAAATTGGCTCAGCAGTCAAAGTGTTAATAACTACAGAATTACAAATAATAAGAGACACTTCTGAACATTATGCACTTTTCTTTGTACATATAAAATACACCTAACAACGTTTCAATTCCGTACAGTCTTTTCTGTACAGTTTACACTAATTTATCAAAACATTAGTTCCAACGGAATTACGAACTGCAGCTAAGATAAACTAGAATGACTGATTGTTTTAAACCGGTTGCTATTTGTAGAATTATTGTTTACACTTCCGTCTGTCTTTATGCCGAAAAATAGGTTTTCGCTGGTTCTTCATTGCTAAATCACTGCCAAATCTTTGTCGATTCACAGCACGAACTTATGAAGAAAATGTTGACACAGATTTTGCATTGGAATGCTTCCATATTTTTGACAGAGCAATAGAAACATTCAGTAATACAAGTGTAGTTTAATTGCAACCTGCGTTATAAAATGAAATTATTTGCTATTTTATTCATTTTTTTACCAATGTCAAGGATCGAGGAATAATATTCAATTTTTTAATGTGCTAATATTGTATTGTAGACAAGGAAGGAAATATTGTTTTAATTCTGTTTTTTTTTAAACCTGGCATAAATATCGATGATAAATTATTAAACAAAAATTGGGTACAAATAATACTTACATAGGTACTTCTGTACGACGACATTTTTTCATAAATCTTCAGACAGATCACTTATTAAGGCACTGAGATCACTTTGAGTTCACTATTATATATTAAGGCACACTTCAGTTCATTTATATCTTTGGTTTAAATTT
>JAGJTL010000057.1:3244475-3286609 GCA_022063505.1 Calosoma granatense
ATTCGATTCAATGTATTTTGGATCTGTGGGTTATTCGCGTCAATGGTAGATTTAGAATTTTAATTTTAACATATGTTAGTGCCATCTTTCAATTAACATGTGCTTTAAATATGTAGAATCTTGAGATATCCTTCGTTTCTACTAGATGGATGCTGTAGTTTGATCTTACGCAGTGCTAAAATTAAACAAGCATAAATGTCACACACGTGTGTTGGCAACCGAACTCACGGGAATGTAAAGCGGGTTGCGGTAAATACTACTAACAAAATTGATCAGCAGTATTCAAAAGCTTTAAACTTGAAGATACTACGAAGAAGAGTTTAAAGAGATGTTTATAATTTATATAGTTTATTTCTTTTAATTATTGCTTACGTTTGAAATGTATTATTACTAAAATTTGATTTAAATATATTAATAAAATTTGCGCTTGTTATGTTTGAATTTGTACCGATTCTTGCCTATGGACTTCAGAATAATTCTATTTTAAATTTTTATTTCCAGTACATACATATATTGAGTGCTATTTTTAAACAGAAAAATGTTTAAGAATGTATAAATACACGTTATATTTGAACTTTATTTTGTGTTAACTAAGAAAAATAGCACTGCATACATATTTATTTCTAATAAAAAGTATAAAATATGTTTTAAATTCAATTCTTAATATTCTGAACTGCACAGAAACAACTCTAGTGGATCGCTGGCTCGATGCCAACACCCACACAGGTAGCATACTTCTCCAATGACTCAAACAATTTCAGTTTTTAGGACGAATCTTTGGACTTTCGAAAATATTCCATCTAGATCATTTTCACTTACAAGTGTCATTATGTTAAAAATACTCATTTACAGCTGTGCAAGATAATGAGACACACAAGTATACATTTGTCTACATTATTTGTGATTCACTCATAAGGAAATAATACTAACACAGGACTATAAATATAGAGTGGTGAATTTGATTGTATTTTTGGTTATGATGAGGGCGGTATAGTATTTTGTTTACATCAGTATAAGGTGATCTGAGGCAACGGTGTAAAAATACATTTAAGACTAAAATGATTATTCTAAAAACTATGTGTATTTATAACTGAAATCATGTGTATGAATTTAGACTACTTTTGATGTCTTGTATGTTGAAACAGTTGTTTTATATAAACATGTGTGTGTAGGATTCTAATGTGTTCTACGATGATTTAAAGATGGTTTGCTTGCAAATTCGTTAGTGATGCGAGACTGTGCTGAAGCAGTACGTTACCTTTTCTCTTGCTTAAAATAGCTTGGCGGTATTTAAAATTGTAACGAAACTGGGCCAGTAGAATATGCGAATAGCCAACCGCTACACACACGCACACACGTCTGTGCGGTCTGTTCTTTGTTCTGTACAGTGGTGTCTTTTGTTTTTTCTCCCACTTGATTAATTATCTACATCCGACGAGGTGTTACATTCATTCTAATCGAAACAGACATTTGCTAGTAGATTATTTAAAATATTACGCAGATATGTATGTACGGTACATTATTTATCTGCAATAGAGAAAATAATCACGGATAATTTTTGTAAGAAAAAATTGAAATTTCCATTAAAGTCTACTTTATGTATATGTCGTAGTCTTATTGTGAAATATGTCGTTTCATGATCAGCCGAGGCCGAGTTAGGTAGATTATGAATTAGGTTAAAATCATCATTTTACACAATCTGGTTAGGCTTTTAATGAAATGTCACTATGGTAAGGTAGGATATTATATATTCATTATGGGGATGGTGGGGTAGGGGTAGGGTGTGTGGTGTAAAAAACACCTGTATAATATCACTAGGGTAGGGTAGGACATGATATTCGTTGATATTCGTGATGAGAAAGTTTCATTACATTTTATGCCGATGGTACATGAAATGTCTCGGCAGATCATGAAACGACGTATTTCACAATGAGACTACGACATATATAAGAGTATATGGTCTGTTGGCATGGCTATTACACGATGATACTTGTAAAGTATCTTTGAATTAATTAATACTGGCAGAATTTCACTAGTGTCCGCCAAACAGGCAAATTTCCTGTAATCATTCGTCCACATACGAAGGCTGGATATGTTTATATAATTACATTTTACAGGTGCTAAAGTCTAAATATAAACCAATTATTTTATCAAAATGCAGTGTACTGTTTATAATTAAATACAGAGCGGCCACGAGAGCCATTCCCGATTCGCCTGATTTAGATACGGAAATATAAGTGTTATATGTATTGTAATTTTGCCAGGTCTCGCTTTTAAATAACATAATATGTATTATAGAAATAGTACATTATACCAGTAAATGTTCTTATAGTATATTAGTTCACAGTACTTGATACAGTTCTAAGTTTCAGAATTTTATCTTTCCATCCAAGATAATATTAAATATTTTGATGCGTTGTATATTTTTAGTCTATACTATTCAACATTGTATTTCGTATTCTTGTACAATTTAATAACTGAAGAACCTATGATAAACCAATATTGCAGATCATATAATTGAAATTCAGTGCCTTTTCTTTTACATTTCTAAGAATTAACAACCTTTCTTCTTCTTCTTCTTAAACTGTAAAAGTAGAGCAAGAAGACTTAAAATATAAAAACAATTACACTTTTTACTGCAAAAGCTATTTTATAAGCGTTACTACAACAATGGTACTATTTTCTGGTCAATTCTACTTTTTACTACTACTATAAAATATAGCACAGGTTGCCGGAAATCGTTGGTTTTTTATTGTAACTTCTGAATTCGTTGGCAAGTGAATCATAAGCTATCGCACAGATCTGTCTAATATATTTCATGCGCTGTTTACATTTACCGGTTAAAATTTAATGTGCAGCATAAATTAAGAGAGCGAGAAAGATATTTGGCCCCAGCAGATCAGTATCACCAGCAGCACATACCAGCGCGAATTTCATTTAGATTGATGCTATCATTAATTGGAGAAATTAAGTCCACTTTCTAGAAGGAAGAAATGTGATTCATTGCACATGTAGATTAGCAGTTATCTGTGGAAATTATAGATCATATTTCACATTAAAGGACACATTTAGTGTCTATTACCAAAAGAATATAGTTCCTTTAAAGAACATGTACATAGTAGATACATGCTAGCTAATATTATGTTAATATTCTACAAAAATGCACCAGTTATTTGCCTGAAGGAGTTGTACAATTTTTAAGAAATAGAAGACTCTTCCAATACAATCCTAAGAATGTGTTTCTCCCATTCCAGTGATTCTCCATCAGTGCTGCTGGTTTCCTGCTGTATGCATGTGCATACATATACAGCCGCCGCAACAGTAGCAGTAGCAGGAGGTTCTGTTTGCAGGTGAACAGCCGCGTTACAGGCGTGTGCATTCTATTCCGGGGACCGCCACCCGCCGTCACAGCAATCGTACAAGCATCAACCAGTAGAGCAGTGTGCTTGTGATACACACATTAATGTTTCTATATGCGAAAATTAACCTCTACCTGGGTAGCGGCAACAAGGTAACGCAGCCAACAGCAACCAAAGAGTCAAGCAAGCATACTTACTACACACACTCGTGGCTATAAAAGGCCCTCATATCCCCCCACTCAGTAACTTGAGATAGGGCTCCAGAGCGCCAGATAAATATAACATCGGCCATTGTCGGCCACACTCGGCACGACGTCGGGCAAAGTGTTATGCGCAAGCGCGTGTACGAAGGCGTATGGCGCGCTTTTTTATTTCTTGTTTCGATTGGGAGGAAAATATTTGTGTTTTGAATTCCAGCGTTGACAGTACGATTTAGATGATGCACTCGGAATAGACGGAATGCATTATTAAAAATATCATAATGAACTTCGTTTATGCTTCAAAGTCAGTTGGTGTTAGGTTCAGCATCTGTTTTTGGATGACAAGAGAGCCTCTGCGATGCAACGTTCATATTGAAGATCTGCTACTTGTACAATGACAAGCTTTATATACTTGCTGTTATATTATTTCTTAGTATCATTTGAATTTTATATTCTATACTTACAAGACGTATATTGTAACTCCAATACGTACCAAATAATCTAATCAATAAGAAATAATAATGGGAATAATATCGTATTAGTTATATTTAATATTTATTCCATAATGAATTCAGGTTGCAATACTTCGAAATATAAAGCCACAGTAGTATTGAGAAATGTAAGTTGCTAATAACGACTGTATCAATACTTACTAGTATTCATTGAGAGACAGATTTACAAGTAACTTGTGAACAAATAACAGAGAACACGGTAGTATAATTCTAAATATAACATACCATCGCCAGTGGATATTTATAGAAAAATTGCAAACTTAGTCACCCAGCATAAGCTGGACCAACATGTGATATGACTCAAATTAAATAAAAATATTTAATTCAATCACACTTCGATTCTTGAACAGTACACCCGCACTGATAATCTTTGAAACGTTTACTCAGAATTCTTCTTATTTATATTAATAACCATAATCAGTATCAAAAGTATGACAATGAAATGAATCAAGTCTACTAATTATAAAAATACACGGAATTTTCACAATTCTGGAATTGAAATACTAAGAAATATAATGAACAGATTAATTAATAGTAATTCTGAATAAACATACATATAAACATTATAATTGACCCAAAAGTACTTGAATTATTTTTAAAGTATGAATTTCATGTATCGTTGAAAATCTAGTAAATAACTACATAATATGGAATATTCCTGACGAAAATATGAAAAACAACAGTCAACAAGCCTACACCATAAGCTGCAATTGCATACAAGATCTGGAGCCAAATATACCAGACCAATATGCATATGAAAACAAAATTTTAGAAATACTCATATGATAAACAGACGAAGTGGTCATAGAGTGCTTAAATAGCAGCAAAAATACACATACACCGCATATCGCAAGGAAAAAACACTTTCCAGAATCCGACATAGTTGAGTCATACATGCGCACTAACACAGAATGAGTGGTACGCATGCGCAGTACGGGAATAGACAGGAGTATAGCGACAGGGTTGAGCGTCGGGACGGCTAATCATACGAACGACAAAGCGTCCACAATTCAGGCGACGACGCTTGCACGCGGGTTCCACGAGGTGTTTAAATCCGTATAGTGATCATATCAGTGCCGGTTGATTATCAAGGATTATACCCGACTGAGATTTAACACTTCGCGAAGATGTCTTCCTCCTCGGCTGTCGCTAAGACGTCCAAATACACCTACCGATCTACCGGCGGTGGTTCTGCTGATGTTAGCATCGAGTACAGTGCCGATCTCAGTGCTCTTTCCAGACTCGAGGTATGTTTTATAACATAACATTACAGAACTATATACGTACAGTCCTCCTTTACACAATATTATGTGTACTACTGTCTACATTCTACTACTCTTAACAGTAACAATTCTAACACAGTGCTGCTGGACTATCATCCTAAGTGAAATATCATCAGTGACATTACAAGTGCCAACAAGTGACTGTGTTTTGTGATAATATTATTAAGTACCCTAGGACTTTACAAATTACACAACGCGCTATCCATAACATTATATTATTTTATTAACATTCTTACTTATAGAACACCCTACATTGTGTTACTGAAATATTGCGTGTCCTTGAAAAAGTTATGTAAGAACTAAAAAGTACTATGAGAAGTAAAAATAGCCTGTTGTTCATTTGATTTTAAACAAGTATCAGTATTATAATTAAAACTGTAAGAATTCAGATATAAGTGAATGAATAAAATATAGTGCGCACAAAATGGCGCCAGTATATTGAATGTCCAAATATCTTATAGCATGTTAGAAATGAGATGCTTATATCTATCAAAATTTACTAAGATTTTATGTAATATTTGATTTTAAAATGGTTTATTGGAATTAAGCAAGTTTTGATCCACCATGTTGTAATAATATCAGTTGCACAATCTAATTATCTTTCTTAAGAAATCATGGAAATGATGAAACTCCAGAATTCAGGTCGTTGAAATTCTCGCCAAAACTAAAAAATTCAGTTCAACTATTTACGATACCGCTAAAAATACCTGGCCCATTTTACGGGATTAAATAAATTCTCCGAGTAAATTTTTTTTTGGCAACACACATATTTTTGCTATTGCTCATGCACTGGAAACAGAAGAAGCAGAAGAGAATAAGAATGGACTGTATGTGTTTATATAATGTTTGTGTTTGCAGGACAAAATTCGTCTTCTCCAAGATGATCTTGAGTCCGAGAGGGAATTGCGCCAGAGGGTATGTACATATATATGTATAAACTTATATTTACACATATAACAGTACTTTTATATTATTCCAACTTATTTTAATAACATTTACTAATTTCTAAATGACTGAAATAAAACCATTCGAATAATATTTAATAATCCCATCATGTTAATCCATATCCCTTACATTGTTCTATAAGAAAAGATTTTTAAATTGCTAATAATAACTTTAAAGTATGCCCGGAGCAGACACCATATTGTTGAAGATGTTGACAGTTCCTGTCAACATAGAACTGACTACTTTTTATATACGCCTACACCATTCGGAGAATAACAATAAAACTTCATACTATTAAAAATTTACTGCCATTTATTTTTGTAACACCATATTTCTAAAAGTTTATTTAAAATTGTATTAACTTTTTAACGAGATGAGACATTGTAAATATATTTTAGATTATTGCTTCGAGATAGAAGTTTTGAGTTGATATACACACTAATATTCCCTGTAGAATCGGAGTAGGTATTGACAAATCACACTGGCACTGCACTGTTGCTGTGCACATGTTGATACTTGTGCACTTGAGTGGCTCGTGCCGATGCTCCTGGTGGATAACAGTGGCAGTGTTAAGTGTCCCTTCATTATAATTTTAGCAAATGTAATGTCGTAACGTGTGAGTAGCGATACAGATGAACCAGGCCACTATCGGACACCACTGCGCTGCCTGCTATTTCTGTATACACACTGACTCTCGGTATGCCATGTCACTTGACAGAACATGTACATGAAAACAGACTAGAACAAACCGAAATCAACAAATATTCAATAATGAAACTTAATCTAATGCCACTTGACAGAAACACTGTTTTAAAACTGATGTAGAAATATCTTCGAAAAGAGCACATGTCGTAGTCTCATTGTGAAATACGTCGTTTCATGATCAGCCGAGGTCAAGCTAGGTAGATCATGAATTTGGTTAGAATCATCATTTTACTCAATCTGACTAGGCTTTTAATGAAATGTCACTAGGGTAAGGTAGGATATTATATTCATTATGGGGATGGTGGGCTAGAGGTAGGCTGTGTGGTGCAAAAAACACCTATGTAATGTCATTAGGGTAGGGTAGGACATGATATTCGTTGATATTCGTGAAGAAAAAATGTCGATGGTACATGAAATGCCTCGGCTGATCATAAAACGACGTATTTCGCAATATTGTCAAACTTATGGATGAAAAAAAGGACACCTTTCTTCCTTCTATAAGCTAAACAACTTGTATGATGACAACCTTTGTAAATTGTATTGTTTTGATTACAAACTGAGAAAATGCAACCGATGCCTCGATGAAATAATTGTTATTTCGCTTTTGGCCACAATACTGACGACAAGTTTAAATTAGGAAGTTTACTCTGGGAACCGTCAGCCGAATGAAATTTTGTCGTCACGTGCAAATTCTGAATCACTGAAACATATATAGTAACAGGAAGTTTGTAGATACATACATGGAGACAGCGTAGAAGCGCAGCAAGTGATGTTTTCCAAGCAACATATGCACATCGAGTTATTTTCGAACGAGGATTGCATTTATAATTAAAGAACTATGTATGAAAAATCGGATGCTTAACATAATACACACTTCCTTGAAATATACAATATGCACAAGTATGTTGATAGGAAAACTAAACAATGTATGTGCATGTATGCCTTGACCTTGCTGTGAATTAATTTTACAATAACATTACATTGATTACTCCAATCCAAAGAAACCTATCTCAAATCTATTTACTTAGAATTTATTAGTTAGTGATGTGCTTGAACAATTGCTTTGTTGGCTTTGTTTTTTTGTAATTCTTAATATTATTAGTAAGTGGATTTGTCCATTGCAGATTGAAAGAGAGAGGGCCGACCTGAGCGTGCAAGTGATCCAACTTTCCGAAAGGCTTGAAGAAGCCGAAGGCGGTGCTGAAAGTCAGGTAAACAAATCCACTCCACACTTAATTGTACAATAAACATATTCAAACAACATTTATGTACATGAAATTGATTCAATTCTATGAGAAGTAAATTTATAAGTTAGAAGACAAATACATTTCCATTTGATTGTTAATAATTAATATGTTGCTTGTATTACAGTTTGAAATTAACAAGAAGCGCGATACTGAGCTGTTGAAACTGCGCAAATTGCTGGAAGATGTCCATCTGGAATCTGAGGAAACTGCTCACCTCCTCAAGAAGAAGCACCAGGAGATTATTGTTGATTTCCAGGACCAAATCGACCAGCTCTCCAAGGCTAAGGCCAGGTAACGAACTATTATAATTTTTTTTTTGTAGATATCATTTCCATTCAGTTGGTGTTCTTTTGATTTCCAAAATCATTGCATTCTAGTCTTCATGAGCAATTAGATTTAGTACTTCATATTTTCAAACATAAAACTTATATAATTGTTCAAAGGCTGATTAGAAATATGATGAAATTCTTAAAGGATAAATTAGTTTCTTTCACATGGACATCAGAGCAGAAAGCGATTTACTAGAACAATTATAGGAATAGTTGGCACAAATGCAAATGCGGTTTCTTAAAATATTTCACACAAACAACTGACGGCCCAGATCATAATTATTTCATTACGTAAATTTATGATTTGTAAATGGTGCCAAGTATTAAGTACCTTAATATATGAATTGTTTGTTTAACATTACTATGATAATAAACCCTTTTGAAAAGCAACCAATTAGAAGTAGTAGGAGAGTTGTATAATTACTAGATCACACAGAGATTCTTAAACTGTGAAAGGAAAACAACGTAAAACAGAGAATAAATCGGTCGTCCATCAATCATTGTAGTTCCCTCATTTGTCCACATCTATAAATAGCCAGCAGCTTCTACTGGTTTATATGAAATTCCGTTATATATTTCCTCTGGACTGGATCCAGACTCACACACACACTCACATGCATACATGTACAGGAGAAGTGTTGTTGCTATAGAGCTTCGTGTGCCAAACACTCCGCTCTCTGACAATAATATGATACCTGTGCTACATCTCATGGTCTGTGGGTCCAACGTTTGTCGCGCCGTCGAGAGAAGTTATTCTCGTAACACGACGAGTTCCCATTGGATGTAAATATGTCCGCCGGTCTCACCTAGAAATATCCACCAATAATTCAACAGACCATGTGCACGCATATTACTCACTGGTGGAACTAACTGTACGAGTATTACATGAAATTCTGCTAGAATAAAACCTAATTATTTAGAGGTAGAACATTATAATAGGCTGTCAAAACTTTGATCCAATAAGATATTGAAAAATTGCTGTGGGAACAATTTAACAAGATTCTTTCAAAATTATAACTGAATACAAATTATTTTCATATATTGTATGCATCCACAAGTAATATAATAATTATTTAGCAACTATTATATAGTAATTGTTTTAAATATATAAGTGTAATATCGCAGAAGAAGAACAGTTCTGGAAGGAGAAGTTTAAAATATAAACTTACAAAAAAGAAAAGTAAAAGAATGATCTTCACTAAAATCTAAAGTAAAACTAAATTTAACTTGCACGTATTAGTTTAGGCTAATATTACAATAATATTTTTCAATTCTCTCTGGTTCTTAGTCCTTTGAGCTATTGATATCAGATGCAGAAGACGACACACACACGTGTATCTGTCAGGATTTAACATGTCTCCTGTCAGTTATAGAAGAATAAATTCAGCCACGCAATGAGCTCAATTACCTTAGAATATCTGAAGAATGTCCGTTTATTTATAACCGAGTTTTCAGACCAGCATATTTGTGCCTCTCCACATAAAATTTTTCAAAATATAAATAGGACCTGTACGAACACGATACCAGTGTTTTCCAAATCTATTCTAGTTCTCTATGTATAATGAATGAAAACTATTTTACATAACTCCATTTTATATATGCAGTTATTAATTACATCATCATTAGTTGATCATGAATATTGACAAATAAAGTACAGACAATGACATCGTTTTCTAATTATTAATAATGCAGATTTCATAGTTATTTACAAAGAGATTTCATAACGAAATATGATAATCTAGCTACTTCTATTGTAGGTTTTATTCGTGTTTAAGACAATAGACTCTAGAATATAATTTGTTCGCTTTTCACAGAAAATATACTCGTCCATATCTCGAATATTTTTATGAGAATATGATTCACCGGTTGTGTTGCTGCTCCGCACAACATTTGAAACAATTCCCGAGTGCGAACGAACCGGTAACTTCAACGTATCGGTGTCAGATCGTAGCAGTTATTTTTAAACCACGACTTACTGAGCCTGGCCATATTAGTCCTGGGTTACGAAGCAACCGTTTGCCGTTTAGCAAGCCAAAACATTTACATTTTACAAACCGCGAAATACACTTTATTACCCAATAATTCACCTCCACGTATCACACCGTCATCAACGAACCTTATTACCGATTGTTACCAGTTGATCCATTATTGACAGTGGTAATTAGAATATGTCGCGACTGGGAAAAGTAGAATCGGTCGATGACGCCCACTTCACGGATAAGTTTACAGATTTATAAATATCTTTCGTTGTCCTAGTGTTGAGGAGTCCTTCACGTGTTTGGCATTTTTGTGTTATGTAAAATTTGATGGCTGTTTGTTTACGTAGGTGGCCGTCAAAGTTAATGAGACAATGTGGATAAATGAATAAAGATATAACCGATTTATGGGGAGACAATATTATATTTAGAAATATACATACATACATAACGTCATAGGTTTTCTATTTCCTAAGATAGTATTTTCTGCTTAATATTTATTAGTCATACACTTTTTATAAATACCTCTCAATTCATTAACATTTACACAGAAGTATAATAAATAAATATTGAAAATAGCAAAGTGTATTTTGAAATTCCGCCCTAAAAAAACCCATTTCATTTTATGGTTTTGTAAACAAGACCATTACAAGTTCTAAAATAGAGTGTTTAATAAATCCAAATAAAAAAACAGTATTACTTTCTAAGCAGCGATTCGTAACTTTAACGTAAATGTATACCGAAAACACACCATCTGAATTGTAGAAATGTATTCATTTAAAGGTACAACCAAAGTTGTATCTTGAAGTTGAAAGCATTGTTAATAATCACACATGTATTTGTAGGACTGAGAAGGAAAAGACCAAGTTCCAACAGGAAGTCTATGAACTGTTGTCCCAGGTTGAATCCATCAGCAAGGAGAAAATCGTGATTTCCAAGCATGTTGAGAAACTCGAAATTAATATCTCTGAATTGAATATTAAGATCGAGGAACTGAACCGCAGCATCATCGATATCACCTCCCACAAGACTCGCCTCAGCCAAGAGAACATCGAACTCGTTAAGGAAGTCCAGGATCTGAAGGTAAACACCAAGAGAATATACAAGCAATCCCATAAGAGATCTGTCTTTACTAATTAACGGCAAAGTGTGATCAGTTCTGAATCATTTGATCCTGCACTTCCTAATGAAGGTAAATCAGCGTATTAAATATTCATTTCCCTCTAGGTCAACATCGAAAATGCCATCTACTTGAAGAGCCAGCTCGCCGGCCAACTCGAAGACTCCAGACGCCGTTTGGAGGATGAGGAACGTCGCCGCACCACCTTGGAGGCTAGCCTGCACCAGGTCGAGATTGAGCTCGAATCTGTCCGCGTTCAGCTGGAGGAAGAGAGCGAAGCTCGCTTGGATATGGAGAGGCAGTTGGTCAAGGCCAACGGAGAAATCCAAATCTGGCGTAACAAGTACGAATCTGAGGCTGCTGCCCGCGCCGAAGAAGTTGAGGAGATCAGGAGGAAGTACAACATCAGAATCCAGGAACATGAAGAGCTCATTGAATCCCTGTCCGTCAAGGTAAATATAACTAATTAGATTTATCATATTCAGAAATATTTTAGCAAGCATGATGAGATATAAATTTTAGTCGCACATTCACAATCTTCATTTGACATTCCACTCATGTTGTTAATTCTACTTTTCAGTGCAACAACCTCGAGAAACAGAAGTCCCGTCTGCAGAGCGAAGTCGAGGTCCTCATCATTGACTTGGAGAAGGCCAACAACACCGCTCGCGAATTGCAGAAGCGCGTTGAGCACGTTGAGCGCATCAACATTGAGATCAAGACCCGTCTGGATGAAACCATCCAATTGTACGAGCAGAGCCAGCGTGATCTCCGCACCAAGCAGGGTGAGGTACAGCGTCTCAACCATGAACTGGACAAGACCCGCGAACAGAAGGACCAACTCGCTAGGGAGAACAAGAAATTGGCTGGTAAGTACCTAGATAAATTATTAGACAAAGCACTACAGTAGAAATCTTTAATACTCAGATTAAATTACCAATTTCATTGTCTTTTATAGATGACTTGCACGATGCCCGCAACCAAATGACTGAAATGAACCGTCGTCTCCATGAATTGGAATTGGAACTGCGTCGTCTGGAGAATGAACGTGAGGAACTCACCGCTGCCTACAAGGAAGCCGAAGCTGTAAGTACATACAGATATAGACACTTCTGTCTTGTACATTAAGAATATGTCAGTAAATATTGTGTTGTTTGACTTGTAGGGTCGCAAGGCTGAAGAACAACGCTCCCAGCGTCTCTCTGCTGAATTCTCTCAGTTCCGTCATGAGGCTGAACGCCGCCTCCAGGAGAAGGATGAAGAAATTGAAGCCATCCGGTAAGATTCTTTGCTGTTTTATTAAACCTGCCTACTTTTATCCTTCGCGTTAAAACTATCATTCAATATTTAACAAACAAAAAGATTATCTATAATCGATATAAAATGCAGAAACCATGCCAAACAATTATGCCAGAAGAATGGGTAAAGAGTTATTGACTTTGTACACTCATAGTACAAAAGTTCAGCTTCTGCCAACATCTACTTTTGAAGGACAATCAATGCACAAAAACATGGAAATTTTATACGAAACAATATAATGAAATGTTAAATCGTGTGATGATTTCATTTGGCTGGCTTCGTCGTGATGACGGCGATGATAGCTGTGATTCATAAAAGGGAAATTCGTAAAACATTTAATTAACCACGTGGGTGGAATCTACATTGTTTATTTTTGTCATTGGCACAAGAGACCATATCTGACGACATTATCATTTGATTGCATGGGTAATTATACGTATCGTCGCAATCAAAACATCATCATATATAATTAACTTTGACACTCGGCTAGCCAGTTATAGCATGATGAAAAGATCACTGATTGATAAACTATCGATACGACCAATCAAACAGAACGACCCTCCCATATGTTTCACAATGTGCAAGAGTTAACGTGGCCAACTGCATTTGGCAAGTGCACTTTCATCTATAAATACGGTTAACCCCAGCTAGTGAGAAACGTAAATATCTCTCCTACGATTGGTCAAAATGTTTCGGTCTTCCTTCAAGCTAGGTACAAAAACTAATGAAAATCAGTGTCAGTGGTGACCTGATTATCAGTAAACTAAAGTGGTAGTTTACTAGAAGTGTTGTTGTTGACAATGTCGCTAGTCAAAAGTTCGTCGAGACAATGGCAGAAGCCGCCAACAAGTATTTACGAGCATACCTACGGCTATGGCATGAACTATTACCAGCCGATGATTGAGTATCTTGACAGTAAAAAGATCAAGGATCGTAAAGTTGAGTATCCCCACTTACCTTACACGAACGAACGAGGTCTCGACAAGTACAGTCCAAGGAAACTAATTAGAAGTTACACGGACGCCGATCTCCACGAATTATCCCGTCAAGCAACCGACAAGGCTGCAGAAGACTTGAGGAATCTCAAGATTCACAAACAATCCGGCTACTCACTGCAGAAATCTGTGTCCTCTGCGGCCGTACAACAAGTGAGAATCGAAGCCGTGGTGAAGAAAACAAAGAAACGAAAACAGAAGAAAGTTGTGCAAGAACAAATGTCGAGAGTGAAGGAGTTTGACTACGATCCTGATATTGACAAGCAAGCAGAATGGTCACTGAAAAAGATAAAACGATATTTACAAGGGAAATCAGCGAACGCCATCGAACAAGTCTTGTTGCGAGACAGTGAGCAAAATATGAACAAACAGAAAGCTGCAGAAGAAATGAGATCGTTTCATGGCGAACATTCGTCTATGCAATACAATACGCGAATTCATTCGAAAATGATGGATGCACGGATGACACAACAGTTGAACGAGAGTTTTACGGAGCCTTTGGATAATTTGCAGAAAGAATTGAAAGGATTTAACAGGAAAAATACAGTGCTTATGGAAAGTCAAAGGTGAAAATTGTGCAAAATGACCTAATAATTCCTGTACACTACATGTAAAACCATTGGGCGGTAGAACTAGCTAAACACTAGTTTATATCCATGACTGTAGTTTAAACAAGATGGTCAATTCGTGTTTATTTCTGGAACGAGATCAGTTCTAAATTAATCACTATTGCAGACGGTGTCTATTAGTGTATCTGCAAGACGAACTACTACGTCACATTTTAATGCTCCGTGCAATATTTTGAACGGAAATATTAGTTATTTATCTGTAGATTTAATGTGCGGATATATTTGTGTTGTGACCATGAAGTAAATATATTTTCCTAATAATTCGCATTTCCTAAAAAAAGCCTACTAAAACTGCCCAATCTACGTTTAAAAGTTGTCAAATCTAACGGAATATTTATTAATTTGTGTTACAGCAAACAGACCAGCATTGAAATTGAACAACTGAACGCTCGCGTTGTTGAAGCCGAAACCAAACTGAGGACCGAAGTTGCTCGCATCAAGAAGAAGTTGCAGATCCAAATCACCGAGTTGGAAATGTCCCTGGATGTTGCCAACAAGACCAACATCGATTTGCAGAAGACCATCAAGAAGCAGTCCATGACTCTGACCGAGCTCCAGGCTCACTACGACGAAGTACAGCGTCAACTCCAGGTCACCATCGATCAACTCAGCATCTCTCAGAGAAAGGTTCAGTCTCTTACTGCCGAGTGCGAGGAAATTAGGGGCAACTACGAATCTGTAAGTAGCTAGATGTTAATATACTCACAGTGTATTTTTGCACTACGATAATTCTGCACAGTGGACTAACACAAACACATGTGATTCTTTAGGCCCTGCGTGGAAAGAGAGCTGCTGAACAACAGTACGAGGAATCTGTAAGCCGCATCAACGAACTGACCACCATCAACGTCAACATTGCCTCTGCCAAGTCCAAGATTGAACAGGAACTGTCCGTCCTTGCTGGCGACTACGAAGAAGTCACCAAGGAACTGCGCATCTCCGACGAACGTTACCAACGCGTCCAGGTAAGAATATTTGGTGATTTAACGTAGAAGTATCAGGAACTAATACATCGTTTTCTTTATCAGACCGAACTCAAGCACACCGTCGAAATCCTCCACGAAGAACAGGAACGCATCGTCAAGATCGAAGCCATCAAGAAGTCTTTGGAAATCGAAGTCAAGAATCTGTCCATCCGTCTGGAAGAGGTCGAGGCTAACGCTATTGTTGGAGGCAAGCGCATCATCAGCAAGTTGGAAGCTCGCATGCGTGACCTTGAACTCGAACTTGACGAAGAGAAGAGACGTCATGCCGAGTCCATCAAAATCCTGCGCAAGAAGGAACGTCAAGTCAAGGAAGTCATGATCCAATGCGAAGAGGACCAGAAGAACATTGCTCTGTTGCAGGAAACTTTGGACAAGGTCAACTCCAAGGTCGGCATCTACAAGAGGCAATTGCAGGAACAGGTATGTACCGGAATCTTGTGTTATTTTATTACATTACTAGTTCAAATATCTTTGTACAATGATTTGTTGTTAACGAATATAAACTGTAATGTGCATTTTGTCTGTTTGTAGGAGGGTATGTCCCAACAGAGTGTGACTCGCGTACGCAGGTTCCAGCGTGAATTGGAAGCGGCTGAAGACCGTGCCGACACTGCCGAAAGCAACCTGACCTTGATCCGTGCCAAGCACCGCACCTTCGTCACCACCAGCTCCGTGCCTGGCTCCCAGGTATACTTGGTACAGGAGACCAGGTCCTCCGAGATGTAAATACCTATTTAGACCATCACACAACAGCCAATCATAAGCCAGTTAACATCTCGCACGTGCGCACATACATACATACATACATATAGGGATATACGATACACACATATGCATATGTAGCGAGGTTGCGCACATCACATTTTAATAAATTATAATATCATATTATATACAGAACATTATGTACGGGCATCGTGCCTATATTCTAATTCAATCAGTGTTGTTATAATTCAATATAATTATATCTACGCCACATTCTTGTACATCTATCTATCTAAGCAGACCAGTGTATCTAATTGAAATATACATATTTCCCTAACACCCGAGCGTATTTAGGTTATATATATTTTTTCAGTGCCTGAAATACGTACATACCATGAAGTAGATAGTGAAGATCGTTATTTCTCTCTCTCTCAAACTAGCTAGAATGAAACATGTATATTTCATGCACCGGTTGTATGGAATAAAATAAGTAAAACAATAAAATAAAAGTAGAAGGGATACGGAGGGTGTTTCGAAAGATAATAGGGGTGATTATTATTAAGTTGTGAATGTACTGTGTAAGTTGAAACATTAAATAAACTGCTTGTATACAAGAAAGTATCTAATCATTATTCTGTATCACATATTAGGAGCAAAGAAATGTTTGTCAAACATTTAAAATAAATGGATCAATTAAAAGTACATATTATTAATAAAAGTATCAAAAAATACAGTACTCCATAGTTATCAAATGATTTATAGTCATATAGATACATATAACAGATTAATTAAACAAACAATTACAAGGGTTAATTGCTTAAAATACACTAAATATTCACAATTTATTATAATTTGCTAGAAAAAAAACCTGTGCGCGTTGGCTCTTATCTAAAGGCCGCTACACATGCTTCTTCTTACCATAATTCTTGCTTGCGCAGTTCAAGTCTCAAGGTAAGTCTTAATACCAATTTTGTAACCAAACGTACAGTGTTCAGTTCATACTTTTGTTCATTTCTAAGTTTTGTGTGTGTGATGAGCATGTCTGCTCTATCTCAGTGCGATTTAGTGATGTGCGGTTGAGTTAACCCTAGCTTTGATAAAAAAACGTAAACCGATATCTAAGTGGGCAAAAGCATGGCTCTTAGAAAGAGGAGAATTTTTCCACATAAATTTGTTACGTGAATTAAGGATGGAACCGACAGATTGAAAAAATTACATCAGAATTAATGAAGACACGTTATATCACTATTTAATCACGTTTTAGTAGTGTTTTAAGTGTTAAAACTTCTACAATTTCAACGCTAAACTGAGGGTTGGCTCAAACTAAAGTTGGTGAGTCATATACACGTTCAGATAAGTCAGCTAGTCTGCAGGCTCGCGCGCAAAATATCAAGCAGTTTGAAATCCTTCGAGCCAGTTTCTGAACTGTACACGACACAAAAGTCTTAAGACTTTGTATCTACACGATCCGTTTTGCCTTGCAACTTGGAACTGCGCAGGCAAGTATTACGGTAAGAAGGAGCGTGTGTAGCGGCCTTAATGCATTGCTATACGTATTATTTAATCCTTGTTTAATTGCCCAAGTTGCCTCTTGTCTTACGTATCGCAGTACGTATTATGCTATCATTTTCTAGCATCTCGGTTAAACAGGTAAACACTCCTGCTGATACCTGCTCAATGCTGTCATTTGCTGTCAGTGGTCAATTGTCATTGTAGGTCTGCTTTCAGTTTGCATTTTATCATTTCTGGTGAAGTATTCTGTATATTGATACAGTTCAACAATATAAAATCAATTGTGATTAACAATTATACAGTACTTAAAGTGCAGTTTTAATAGTGACGTGTGTACAGTGTTACTTCTTTGCAAGTGCGAGTGTTTGGATATTTGAATTAAACATAAATTGGTAAGTACTATTCAAGAATATTTTCGTTTAATTAAGTAATTTACGTTATATTGCAATAAACCTTAACTATCTATGTAGTAATATATTTTCAGCAATTCTTTAATTAATGCTTGTACATAAAATATTTTCGTTTGCTTGCGTTCTATATGCTACGTTCTTATTATCTGTCAAATACACATAATCAACAGGTGTTTGTACGTGTATCTCTAGAGAAACAGCCATATAGTTCTCATATCAGCTGTTAGAATGTTATTGATGTCCTCGGTTGGGGACTGTCGATTGCAAAAGATGAATAGTTTACTTTTGTATAAAGAGCCCAGAGATTCTGTTTTAAATTAATTTCAAAACTGGAACTTTCTTAATGCGAAAATGTATAAGACATACAATTATGATGAAATACACAATTGGTCTGGGGCTAAATAGTAATTTACTATTACACATTTATTAATTGAAAATTTATTTACGAAAAAACATTACAAAATGTATATTTCATTTTGATTTACAAATTTTTACATATAGTACACTACTACGAACTAATATAAAACATCATTATTCTAACATAACGATTCCAGTGTACATCGTGTACGAGTATTTTCAATTAATTCAGTCAATTCTTCATTTTCTTCCCAATCGATTTGTCCGAAAATTAACAGTCGACTAATTATGGTTGACATAAAGTTAATTTTGTTAACCCGCTGTTTAATGGAGGTTAATTGTTCGTTATATGCACCATTCGACTTATTATTCCGCTCTTCCTGGATACGTTCTTTTTCTATTTGTAATTTTTCCTGATACTGTAGCTGTGTTACCATTATCTCTTTCCGTAACTCCATACTTTCTTCCATCACTTTTATTTGCTCTTCGTGAATTTTTTTTAAGTGGTTACTTGTCGTTTCTAAATATTCTAATTGTTCTTTTAGTTTTTGTTTGAACGTTTGCATTCTTGGCTCATCATTGGTTAGTATAGAATTTAAAGTGTGCCCTAACAGGGCTGTATTCGCGCATTTTTTTTGTAATTCCTGATCAAGCACATCTTTTAATATCTGTTGACATTCTTTTGTAATGTGTACATTCATATTACCGCCTGTTTGCTCCTTTTGAGCATTAGTCAATTTAACTGTACGCAATTGTTGAGTAAGCATTTTGTTCACTTCTTTCAGTACAAGAATCTTTTCTTCAATCGGTTTTTCATTTTCATATCTGCTTGCACCAATACGCAAGTTTCCTAACTTTTTAGAAAAGACAGAACATGCTTCTTGTAGTCTATCCAACTCGGACATGTTAACTAAAATATTAAATTTGTTTTAATGTCAAACATTAATATTGTAATTCATGTTTTACCTGTTCAAATTATGAACAAAATTTGAATATGCTTTCACTGGTTTGTTGTCACAACGAACACGCATTTGCATCTGTCAAGATTTGTATTCCTATCCGTAGTTGTATGTGAGTGAATCTTATATTAATAATTATGCATTGAATAATAAACTTATTTATTAAATACTTAGTTTCCGTGTATTCTTAATTATGGTACTATTATTACTTTAAAATATTATGTGTGTATTACTGTACAATTTTATACTAAATGTAGCAGAGCTAAATTTAAACTACAGTGAAACTGCATATATCAGTTGAAACAATTTTAACCTTACATACACATTTTACATATGCAACAAGTCGTTTTTAAGTGTATTTTAAAATTACGATTTACAAATTATACCAGTTATAGTAAACACGAAATGTCGAAACCAAGTAAAAGAATGCACGAAAAAACTGAGACAACGTCGAATAAAAAAGCTAAGTCAGGAAATAAACACTGGTCTCTCGGCTTGTTAGATTCAATGAATGATCCTGAATTACAAGTAACATCTGACAATCTCTGTGTAGTGATTAAGGACAAATATCCTAAAGCAACATTTCATTATCTCGTATTACCGAAAGAAGAGATAAGTAGTTTGAAGAAAGCTAATCGTGATCATGTAAAGTTACTTGAACATATGATCGAATTAGGAAAAACCGTTATAGAGGAGCATACAGGTTATAATTTTAAGTTTGGTTATCATGCCGAAGCGAGTATGCATCGTCTGCATATGCATATTATAAGTGACGACATGAATTCGCCGTGTTTGAAAAATAAGAAACATTGGAATACTTTTACTACAAAGTTCTTTATTAATGCTGAAGGTAAAATATCTAATCAATTTTGTTTACATTCCGTAATACATCTGCTTATGTTCTGGTTGTAGATATTGTTGATGATTTAAAAGCAAATGGTAAAGTCACGTTACCACCTTCTGAAAAGCTAAAAGAATATCTTAACACACCTTTAGTTTGTCATAAGTGTAGTTTTAAACCGAAAAATTTACCCGATCTCAAAAAACATATACTAACTCATCTGAAAAAATAAATTATAAGGTATGATAATATTTATTAATAATATATTATTGTTTTAACTATCTTTCATCCTTATTGGCTGCGCACAAGTACTTCATTATAACCTTTGATCCTTTCATAATAACTTGCGACATAAATAAGAACAAGTTCAGTCTAATATATCAGGGTATATTTAAAAATACAGTAACATACTTATACAACATAATATTTGTCAGATATTCTTAACAGATATGAGATCAGTTCTTACTTTACATTTCTAAGTGTGTTATGAAACTAAAACTTCAGTCTTTAGTCGGGTTGTTAGACCGCATGTGTTTGCGTGCGTTCTTCTGTGTTTTAGTAGATTGCCTATGCAAGAGAATCGTGATCCACATGCTTCGCATAGATGTGGTTTGATGCCGGTATGCAATGTACTATGTGTTATTAGACTTTCTCTGTAGGAGAATGCCTTGGGGCAGTACTAGAAAAAAAAACACAAGTACAAATCATTAACTTCATATCTCTTTTAAACGCAAACATATAACAATTGTTTAATTTCTACATATACCCGTAGCAACATTTATGTTAAATTATATACATACCTGACATTTAAATGGTCTTTCGCCTGTATGACTTCGTTCATGAATCTTCAACTGTCCTTTCCAATGAAAACTCTTACCGCAGAACTTGCACAGTAATGATTTCTCCGGCATATGTACTCGCATATGACTTTTCTGTACATGTTTACTAGTGAAGGACTTCTCACATACTGTACATTGAAACAGCGGGCCTTGGCCACAATTACTCTGCTCGTGACTGAGCAGTACTGCTTTCTGTTTAAACACTTTGCCACACTTCTCACACACGTATATGTATTTCTTCCTCGGCACGCCCTTGTGATAGAAATTTATATGTGCCTTCATACTATCGGGGTTAGCGAACAGACGATCACACTCTTTGCAAGCTAGAAATAATTAGTTATCTTATACTGTAGAAACTACATTGCTTGAAATGTTAAATAACATAAATAGGTTCGATATTATTCAAGCTCCGTTTAGACACTCGGAGTTAGAGTATGCATAGGAAAAAATATACTGAAAATTGATATATACTTACTCAGCTGATCTGCATGCTCACATTGCTGATGAGCAGCACATTCTTCTTTAGTTTCAAACCAACTATTACAACAACTACACTTCACTACACCCCTACCATCGCCATTCTTCATCACTTGCTCATGTTTCCTCTCATGTTTAAGCAGCCACAATGGAATAGAGTAATGGCTACCGCAATATTTACAATTCAAGCCTTTCTCTTCATCTAGAGGGAAAGTAATAGTCCAGTTTCTTCATTTCAACGTACTCACATTTATGATATAATACTACATATACATACCGAAACCTCTTTCTTCTATAAACTTCTTTACCTCGGCTCTTTCTGCACTTGATTTCCTCTTACTATTCCCTCTCTTATTCTTTTCCGATTTCTTTTTCAGTTCCATCTTCACCCATCTCGTGTATAAGTCGACTGAATCATCCGACAGTTCTGAATCATCAGATTGCATCATTGCATTTTCATTATCTGTCCAATCATCTTCTGGTTCTGAATTCTCCTGTTTCACTTCTTCTTTAACTTGGTCTAAACCATTGTTCGCTGTATTCCTACTCCTGGTTAGCTGGAAATCATAGCCTTGCTGGTTGTACACTAATTTATCCTGACACGTTAGATCTGGTACGTTCAGCCGCGCGCTGTAAGTGGATTGTTGATCACAGATAAGTTGATTATTATCACCCATGAAGTTATTAGGCGGTGTCCAGTTTTCTTGCTTAACGGACATGGTGGATTCCAGTGGAAGAGCATTTTCAAAATCTGGCAGTATTTTATCACTTTTATCCTAGAACATCAAAGAAATATTTATTTCAATGCATTTGCCTTAATAAATATTATGTAAAATGTTACAAGATAGATATAATATTTTGTAATTACCTCTGAATTTACTGATATATTCAGATCTGGTATATTGTAATTGTCCGTATATGTTTCATAATTATTCCCATTACTAGTTGCTTTTGGTACCGGGTTTGAGTACCCGCTGTTACTGCTATTATGCCCCTGTGGCCATGTACCGTTCTTCGGTTCTTCTTGCTGTTGTGCTGTGGCTTCTTCGATTTTCTTCTTTTTCTCTATCGTTCGTAATTTCGAAGCTGGCGGTGTATTAACTTGAACTTTCATCTTGGTCGCGGGATGTTTAACGCGGTGTGTTGTTAGCGGTATTTTACCGCAACTGTCCGCGTGGGTCTTACGGTGTTTCAATAGGTTGCCTACGCAGGAAAACGCGTTGCCACAACCCTCACATTGATATGGTTTTATTCCAGTATGCAGTGTACTATGAGTGATTAAACTCTGTCGATGACAGAAGCCCTTGTTGCAAACCTAAAATTGTTACACACGTATTTTAGTTTAGGTTAGAATGAATGACATATGTTTTAGTGCTTGTTTCACAAGTATACGAATATATACTAACTTCACAAATAAATGCCTTCTCCTGTGTATGTATCCGTTCGTGTACAGTCAATTGACCTGCTGTAAGAAATGTTTTCGCACAAAACCGACACATGAACGTTCGTTCACCAGTATGTCTCAGCATATGGTTATGCAACGAGCCAGCCGTCATCAATGTTTGAAAACACACGGAGCACTTGTATTTCTTAATAGTGCCACACTTCGATGTGACATGGTGCGTCAGCTCACCTTTAGTTCTAAACTGTTTACCACATTCACTGCACATGGATAACTCTCTATCTCGACCATCGTGTAAACTATTTATATGATGTAAATATTCTGTATCTGATTCGAATCGTATGTTGCATATTTTACACCGAAGAACCTGTAAAATAATAACGAAAATTATGAATATTACTTGTTACTCAGACTGTTAGATTATGAGAGCTATTCCCTTACTTTATGTTCCTTATCGCGGTGTTTTTCTCGCGCTTCTGCTGATGTAAAAGTTTGATCACAATTTCGACAATAAAAGCCGCCCGGCTCCTGATGTCGAGCTTCATGTTTCTGTAACGCTTTTGCAAACCGAAACTTTTGTCCGCAAAAGCTGCACTGTGTTTTCTTATTATCTTCACCAACTTCCTTCAGCTGCAAATAAATAATACATTTAAAAATAAATACTTTTAATATCTTATATAGGCAAAAAAGTTGTAATGAATGAAATTATTGAAAAATATTACCAAAACTCACTTCATCAACTGAGATATTAACACGAGACTCATCATCATTTGTAGATTTCATTATTTATTGCAGTTGTCAATTAATTGCAATCTACACTTCGGCATAAAAATGTGTAAATATTACTGCGTTTTAAATTTATTTCATGATAATTGTAAATATTTGAGTATAATACGGTATACTAAGGGTTGGTAGAAAAATTTTGATGTACACTTTGAAAATAGTGCCGAATGTACGTCACGTAAACAGTACACCTTAAATTAAAATGGATAGTGTAACCTTTACACTATTAAACCTTGTAGCCATTTTAATAACGATTACCTTGAAAGCGCATTGCCAACATGCGTTAATCATTAGCCATTTTTAATTTACTAGAATTAAATTATAATATTGTACGAATATTGCACATATTTATACGAAATAATTAACAAATTTTCGAAATTTATTTATAGATATAAGAATTTTTTTGGCGTTTAATGTTATGTCTGGTGAGTTTTCTGTCAAAGTTCTGGTGGAATTATTGTTAGGTTGGCATTATTAACTGCGAACGAGCTAAACGGCTAACGACTTTTCAGTCAGTTTGAATTTTAAACTGGAACAATTTGGAACGGTTTGACAGTATAGACCAGTACAGACCAGTAAAAGAAGTACATATTTTTTTAACGTTACGTTAGACAAATAACAAATATACAAGGTTTTATTTATTTATTATAATCACTAAAGTCAGTGATCAATGTTGGGTGTAAATAAAAATCAAATTTCAAACGCGAAACATGAAGTAAACACAAAAATGAACCAAGAAAAACAAATTGCAATCATTGATAAAGAAAATATAACAAAGAACGTTCCTGCAGAGAAGAATGGTGAAAAGAAGCAACAGAAAACACCGTTAGTGGACAACAATCATATGAAAACTCCACAGAATGCAGTACAACCGAACGTTAGTGACAAAAACAAACCTGACGACGGTGAAGAGAAAGATGCAGACAAGAAGAACCCGAAATCTTGGACGTTGTCGGATTTTGATATTGGTAAAGCGTTAGGCAAAGGTAAATTCGGAAATGTGTATTTGGCACGCGAGAAGAAATCAAAGTTTATAGTTGCTCTGAAAGTATTGTTCAAAGCTGCGATTAAGAAAGCTGATACTGAACATCAGGTACGTCGGGAGATAGAGATACAGACACATTTACGTCATCCGAATATATTGAAAATGTACGGTTACTTTCATGACGACAGTCGAGTTTACTTGATTTTGGAATACGCACCTGGCGGTGCTTGTTATAAGGAACTTCAGTCTCAGGAGAATAAAAGATTCGATGATAAAAGAACAGCAGTCTATATAGCTCAGTTGGCGGATGCGTTGAAGTATTGTCATGCTAAGAAAGTCATACACAGAGACATTAAACCGGAGAATTTATTGCTGGGCAGCAAAGGAGAGTTGAAAATTGCAGATTTCGGTTGGTCGGTGCATGCGCCGTCTTCGAGACGGACCACATTGTGTGGTACACTGGATTATCTGCCGCCCGAAATGGTTCACGGTAAGACACATAACGAACTAGTGGATCTGTGGAGTCTCGGTGTGTTGTGCTACGAGTTTCTTGTTGGTCGTCCGCCGTTTGAATCCAAGGCCTACGAAGAAACCTACAAGAGAATTAGTAAATCTATCTACCAGATACCACCATACATGTCAGAGGGCGCCAAAGATTTGATTAGCAAACTTCTAGTCGTCGAACCCGAGCAAAGACTGAGTTTAGATGGAGTATTATCGCATCCATGGATTGTATCGTATTCTAAACAATAATAATTTGTGTAGCGCATGAACTTATTTTGATAATTTTATACGAATGTTTTTGTTATTGTAATTTTTAAATATAATTAAATCGTATTTTCCTACAAGTGAATGTTTTATTTGTTTTGTTAGTGTAATTAATGCAAACTAATAAATTATTATCCGTATCCTTGTTTATTTTGTTTTATTTATGTCGGTTTATATATGGTGAATTTTCCTTATGATAAGACATTACTACTTCTGACGTTGAGTGTACTGCAGTGCGGCGACTTGTGCTCTTCAGTACGCAGGTTCTTGTTTTAGGGTAAGGATGTCAACCGGTGACAGTAAAGTAGGTAAGTCAAATATTTATAATAATTTCACAATAATTCGTATATAATTATACGTAATATATATTGTGTTAAAGTAATTTATTGAATGCGATCTATTCGCGAATGTGACACGTGGTGAAATGTTCATCAGATTTAGGTTAATTCAGCTGTCTTATAACACATATGTATGATGAAATATCTATATTATGACTGTGAGGAATATTCTTGATTATTTACTTTAATGAAATAGATTAACTTTTAATCCTAACAGATGTGTAATGTAGAAATTATTTTATTCTTACTATTCAGTAGGTTTAATATAGCCTTGGCATTCAATAATTTATCTTTACCGGTGATATTTACATTTTACATACAAAAATTACACCCAGTGACAGTGAAGTCAAATATTTGTGACAATTTCATAATACATTCTGTGTAATAGTGCGTAATATACATTGTTTTAATGTAATTTATTCAATTCAATCTATTCGTAAATACGAAATGCAGAAAAACTGCATTCGATTGCATCAGATAAATCAATTGAGCACGTACATATGATACAAAATATATTTACAGTGCTGTCTATGAGGAAAACTTTTGATTATTTACTTTAATTAAACATTTAAGACTGAAATATATTTTGAATTACGACAGACATGCAAAGTTGAGATTATTTTATTCTTAACTATCAAGTGTTAAATAAAGACTGCATTTTAATCAATTATCTTCACAGTTGATATTTACACTTCCGAAAAACTCGGAAGTGATGAAACTGGGGATGGTTCCGAATCGAAACCATTCAAAACCATCCTTCAAGCGATGCGGTTCGCTAAAACCGAACCGTTTCCTCCAATTTATGTAGACTCAAAAGATGAGTCTAAAAAGTACGAGCTAGCGGCTAAATCACAGTTGAAGAAAATCCAGAAAATATGGGTCAGGGAAAACTACAAATCCGCTGAGAAGTCTAAGAAAGAAGAAGAGGATGCAGAGAAGCGATTGAAGAACCTTGAAGAGGCGAAAAAGATTGTGATTTCGGAAGATAAGTCGTTGCCTGAAGCTAAATTGATTAAGATCGTAGCTGGTATAGTTTCTTTGGATAAAAACTTTTAGAATTGAAATAGTAAATAGCATAACTGATTGTTTTAGGTGAGCGACATCGTAATGAAAGAGTTAAGATATTCGGCTGGGTACATCGGTTGCGTAGACAAGGAAAGGCATTAATGTTTATAACTTTAAGAGATGGCACTGGATTTTTACAATGCGTACTGAACGATCAGCTGTGTCAAACATATAATGCACTTGTTTTAAGCACAGAATCAAGTGTGCAACTGGTTGGCACGTTGGTTGAAGTACCTGAAGGCAAAAAGGTACCATATTCCTGTTATTTAAATTAGATCCATCTATTTATACATACTCTAAAGTTATTTTACGTGCGGAATGATTCATTTTTTGTATTAGTTATTCAAGACAGTTATCAATTACTATATAATCCTTCATCTAGGCACCTGGTGGTCATGAATTGCGAGTAGATTACTGGGAACTGGNGTTTAGCTCCACCAGGCGGTGCTGACTCTATCTTGAACGAGGAGGCACACCCCGATGTCCAGTTGGAGAACCGACATATCATGATTCGTGGTGAGAACACTTCGAAAGTTTTGATAATGCGATCCGTATTGCTCCAGGCATTTAGGTACTAAATATTCCTGACCAAACAAGGATCATTTTCTACCTGTTTTGTATCATTTTCAGAGCTCACTATGCTGCTAGAGGATACAATGAGGTCACTCCTCCGTCAATTGTTCAGACACAATGTGAAGGAGGTTCTACATTGTTTAAACTTGATTATTTCGGGTATATACTATTGTAATCATTGTGGATTGCCCTTTTATTAAAATTGTATTTTATTTATAGCGAAGAAGCCTACCTGACACAGAGTTCGCAGTTGTATTTGGAGACTTGCATCGCGTCTATGGGTGATGTCTATTGTATAGCACAGAGTTTCAGAGCTGAACAGAGCCGTACACGTCGGCATTTGGCAGAGTAAGCCTCAATGATAACTTTATACACCAGCTAATACTGTTTAATAAGCTTCTAAGAGTGTACATTCTAAGATCAGGTTGTTATTTTGTTAATATCTAAATAGATACAGCCACATTGAAGCTGAATGCCCCTTCATAACGTTCGAAGATTTACTCAACCGTTTAGAAGATCTGATCTGTGATGTAGTTGATCGTGTTTTGAAATCACCATTGGGTCATATTGTGTATGAACTAAACCCTGATTTCAAGGTACCAAGAAGACCATTCCTCAGGATGAACTATCCAGATGCTATTGAGTATTTGAGGGAGAATAACATCACTAAAGAGGACGGTAGTTTCTATGAATTCGGAGAGGTAATTAGTTTGTAATTGTTGCAAGTAATAGTTTTATTAATTATATTATAATGTAAATAATAACAGTTTTATTAATTACATTCTGCTCGCAGGATATACCAGAGATGCCGGAACGTAAGATGACAGATAAAATTAACCAACCGATTATGTTATGTCGCTTCCCCTATCAAATCAAATCATTCTACATGTCACGTTGTCCTGAAGATCAACGATTGACTGAAAGTGTTGACGTACTACTACCTGGCGTTGGTGAGATTGTTGGAGGATCGATGAGGATATCAGATTTGGAAGAACTGCTCGACGGGTAATTTCCTTTTTAATTCTTCATTCCGTGAATAATAGTTACTAATATATTACTTGACTATTGTGTAAAATATAGATAGATATTATGCTTAATTTACATTACCGAGGATATAGTATATTAACAAAGATTTTTTGCAGATTTTGTAATATTTAAACGATGATAAATGCCATATTTACTGGTAAAAAATATTAGTTAAATATTATTAAGTGTAATTTAGAACCAGTACAGTTATTCGTTGATATCTATAAATCAAATAAACAACTAATATTTTATTTACACTACAATTAAACTCTCAGAATTATTTTTACTTTTTTATACACAGTATGCGTATTGAAATCACGAAAATATAGATTTTTTATACAAAAACTATAGTTATGTCTTGAATGAATGTTGCATATTTGCTGGTTTACAGATACAAACGTGAGGGAATTGATCCTACCGCTTACTACTGGTACACAGACCAACGTAAGTATGGTACATGTCCACACGGTGGCTATGGTCTTGGGTTAGAACGGTTTGTATGCTGGTTATTGAACCGGTATCACATTAGAGATGTGTGTCTGTACCCGAGATATCTGGATCACTGCCAACCATAAGCGAACAGATGCATTTATATACACACACATATATACTTTGTATATTGTTGGTCATTCCTATTTTCTATTGCTCCCCATGTTCAAACAAAATGATGTATTTGAAAATAGTGGATGTGTATTTATTTTTTATCTGGATAAATGTATATTGTAGCTTATAATGTCAACGATGAATAATTTGCTTGGAAGAACAACAATAAAAGATTAAAATAGTAATTTTTATTGTCTTAATTTGTATATTAGTGCTAAGTAAAGTGTATTACTGGATAAGTATCTTGAGTTTTTAGGTATTTTCCTGATTTCTGTTTAACACTTTGACTGCCGAGCCGATTTTTGTAAAGGGAAGACCCACTATGATGTTTATCCAAATGTATACACACGGCAGTCAAAATGCTATATAGAGCATGCCCATATTGTTATACTAACAAAATCAAAAATATTACATTATTCTCTTTACTAATAAGCAATATTTAGAGAAAAAATTCTTATATTAGAAAATATACAATAATTATTAAATGAAATAGACAACGGATATTGCATCATAATATATTTATTTTTCATTTTTATTGTCACATTTTTATTACATCAAGTATTTGATATAGTTTATTGATCGATTTCGTTGTTGGTTACCGTATTCTTACAATCTCTTACTGGTGGTGGTAGTGGTGATAGTACCGTAGTTACCGGTGTGTTCTCCCAGTAACCTGGGAACCGGTCACCACTGGACATGTTACATTGCATACTGAGCGGTGCCTCGTGGTACAGCTTGTTAAGGAATTGTACTCGTATAGGGGTCCATGTAATTGCTTTATAGTTATCAGATATACCATTGTTCGCGCTAGTCTTTTGGTTCTCCCATCTGAAACATATACATGTTTGAAATTTTATTGTCCACAATAATATATATATCTAAAACAAAATATTTGTTAGTCCGCAACCTGCATAACACTGGTGTCATGTTGTTTGTATAACCTTATTCTTGTATTAACAAATATTGGTGTATAACAACACTGACTGCCAAGCTGATTTTCTTAAAACGAAAACCCACTATGATGTGCATTCAAATGTATACACACGGCAATCAAAGTGTTAACATTGTTCATAGAAAATAAATTAACTATACATACATAATGTCATGCCATTCCCATATCTACTATTATAAATAATAAAACAGTTCTTACTCGTTCATATATCGGAAATAAGTCGATAATGCCTGATCGCTTATAGCACTTTTACATACTTCCAGTGACGTAGCCGGAAAGTAATGAATATAATTCACGCACATCTCATCACTAATTGCAAATCCTCCCAGCGTTATATTATCTCGTGAAACAGTTTTATAGTCACATGTAGTCAGTAGAGCATCACCCTACAAATAAAGACATAATTATTAGCCTCTCTGAACTACGTTAAACTTCTTTAAACAAGCTACCCCAAGTAACTAGCATATAGAATGATGTATAAGTAACAGATATTTACAGGTAAAATAGTAACTCGCTTCTTCAATTTACGAATCTCTTGAAAATGCGTACTATAATGATCGTCTCTGTTCATTTCTACAAGTTCAATTCCATTTCTAATATGTCTTGTATATACTCTGACCCCTGTCAGATGTGTATGCAACTGCGAGCCAAAAACGGTAATACCTTCTTTAGGAATACTCTATAACGTATCACAAATAACTAGAGTACATCTAAGTAATGAAAAGTAGATAACTTTTAGTATATGTTTATACGTACAACTGCAGTACATTCTGTTACACAGAAGCCTGTCAACGAAAACTGTTCTTGCCCGGGTGGTATGGCCATTTTGTCCGTATACTCCAAGCCTAATTCGATAACACCTGCATCCATTGCTCGTAGATTTGAGGTGATATGAAATCGTACACCCGAACTATCTATCCAATCTATTATAAAAGCAAACATATAAGAATTGTGTTTTATAAATGCACATTTAAATGTTTACCACTGCGTTCTTCGGGATTATTATAATGTACTTCCAACATCACATATGGATTGAAATCTGGGCCTCCGATTGGCAAACCTGCCTCCTACAATGATATATACTTTAAAATGGAACTTAATTAAATATAGTTATTTAATGTTGAGAAAATCTTGCGAACTCTGCTCTATGTACAGATTATCTTTTAAACATTAGTTTAGACTACTGTACAGTGTACACTGTTACATCTAAAGTTTTAATTCCATATTTGTTTGCTACAACACATTAATTAATATGTTGTAGAAAATATATTCAGACTTACATTAGGATATTTAAACTCGGCGGCTCCCATTGCCCAAGCCGCTAATACACGTTTACAAACCATCGTTGACTCGGGTCTGTCTTTAGCAAAACATGGACCCACATACAATGGAATCTCCTCATTGGCTGGCGCAACACAATGGAATACTTCCATATGATGCACCAAACCTTCATTGCCTTGTTGAATAACTGATTCGTACTATAGAGAAATAAAAACTAAATATAATAATAAAACTCATTATAATGATAGCAGAGAGATTTTTCGTTAATTTGTATTCTTGCATCATTGACAGAGAATAAAACTAGATATTTCTTTAATCTTACCTGTACAACATGGTGTTTTTTCTTGAGTTCTGCCGGAAGCCGATGGACATGACACCAGTACGTAGTTTCATCTTTGGGCACTTTGACTTCATGAGCTAGAATATCTAGTTTACTAACATCACGTGGAAATACTACATTGTCCATCGTATTTTTCAGTAGTTGGACTCTTGTCATGCCTCTGTCATGCGGCAAAGATGTGTTTATGTTGAGTCCGCTTATCTGGTATACCGGACCCTTGCCCCTTGCCCATACTAAATGTACTGTGCCATCCTGGAATAACATTTATATAGTAATATTTAGAAATTTTCACAGGCATTCATAAACGTTCAGCGTTAAATTAAATTGAATCGAGCTCCAAAATGAAATACAATATTAAAATACAGTATCACCCGCTTATAATGGACTTCAGGGGACCAAATAAAATCGTCCATTATAGTCGAGGTTCATCTCACCAGAATAATTACTAATTAATGAAATTTATATTCATGTTATTTCAGTGACATCTTTTTATTAAAAAAAGATAATTAACACAGCATTAAACTATGTCCTCGTATATAGGTATACATAAGCACGAAAATAAATGTGAAAAACTTATTGTAATACATACATATGTATGAATATATGTATTTAACATTACATATTTTGAAAAAAAATCGGTTAATTTTGTTTGAATCCGCGGTTTGGCTATATAATCTTTATGTAGAATAAGACTGACTTTGTTTAGTACTGAAATAGTGTCATAATTATCGGGAAAGTCTCTAATCGCTCCGCTTATAATGGACAAAATAACGCATTTTGGTTCATTACAGGCGAAAGTTTATTATAAACGAGTTCATTTTAACCGAAGTTTTTACACATTATAACAGAGCGTCCATTACAAGCGAGTTCATTATAAGTGGATTCCATTGTATTAAGATATTCTGGTGTCTGTGATTAAAATTTGTTTCAAAATTCTACACTGCAACTTACACAATTAGGGTAATTGAGTAAATGACTTACCTCAATTATATAATCGTCATCATCACAAGTGTCAAATACTCTGTTGAATGCAAACTTTGTTAGGTGATGCGTAGTTACTTTCCGAAATTGCAAACAATCTTGTTTCTTGTCAACCTGAAGAACACCTTCTTCATTGGCCCATGTGTCCTACAAAATGAAGAATTAATTAAATATATCTATGGTTTTTATGAATAAATGCTTTTTTTCTTTAGAAAAGGAGTTAACATACATCAAAATGAACATTTCCTTTGAAATCCGTCCATAAGACGCACAAATCTGATGGAAATAATTCTCCATAATTAGAGAATCCAATCGCGAGCCAGGAATATTCGCTCGGTGTGTGTATTTCAACTTTTAGTGTAGATGAAGCATAGTCAGGATTCCAGTAAAACTTTATTTTACCTAACGGATCTAATGCTACATCGAAAATGTGTTTATGTTCATCTGAAAAAGAATTTACAAGGTAAAGCAAATAAATTTATTTATTTATTTAGACGTGGAATTTAAAAATAATAATAGAATATTTACCTGTACTTCCACTAGTAACTTTGAATATCACAAGCACGAGTGATAATAGTTTAATCATCTTTACTCGAAGTACAAGATGCGTACCATGTCTATTGGTTGGGAAAACTGTACTTGCGGAGCTTATATAACATACGCTACGCTTGCGCATTGGAGCTTGGAGTTTTGACATACAATTTGAACGTACATTTTTCGCATAGCTTATATTTTATATATAATTCATTCACAGTGTATATCAATAAATAAAAAAAAACTAATTTTAGTGAATTAAAGTGAAGATTATTTGGTAATGTACATATATGTGTAATACTAATATAAAAATAAATATTAATTAATGTTAGTTTAGAAATAGGAAAGACGTGATGTAATGTATGTATATATTATTTGTATAGTTATATATGCATGTACATGTATGTATGTGTTATTATTTCTGTAATTTCATTTAGAAAATATAATGAACTTGGTCACGACCTGCGGTGGAATGTAATAAAGCCGTGATCATGTTCTTCTGGCGCTTCCAATACGAATGGAATTTACTAATTTCGGATATATAGCATTCCTTCCATCCTACCGCATTCATTTGTATTCGTAATGCATGCATCGTTCTAATATTGAACTGGCATAAATGATTAAAAACTTTCATTAGCTCTAAAAGGTAAATAATAGACAAAAACACATTATAACACAGAAGTTTTTGTATTTTGAATATTGAAATATAAAATATACATTATCATTTAATAATTTAATATGAAAAACCAATTTTTCTATTGTTTAAATATATATTATTCTCAGTTCACGTTTTGAGAATATGAACTTGTAATGTTGAATTTTGTATTTGAAAATAGTGAAATATTCAGTGTATTTATACAGGCTGTGACTTGAATTAATTAAATTACAGATTTTCGAAACTACAATTTATTACAAGTACAGATAGTCACTAGTAGCTCATATTTGCAAGCAGTCTACATTTTTTCACGCTTACAAAAGAAATACAAGTATTGAAATATCTTCCAAGTATACAAGTTACTAAAGTTCAAGAAACTGATTTAATAATTAATCCCAACGGGATTATTCTCAGGTTTTTTTTATTTATATCTCAACATACATACAGTATCTGATAAATATACTTCATATTTGGAGATAACATATACGTGTATACGTGCCAAGTTGATAAGTCTACAAGATAACGCACTGTATGCTGATGTATCCTTTAAAAACCGCACAGTATCTCAGTTTATAACTTTTGTAACAACCGGCACAAGTACGCATAGTAACAGCAACCGTCTATAGAGTAACATACATCCATTGTTCTTTGTTTAAACCGAGTGAAAATGAGGTAAGATTTTATATTTGTTAATAGAAAAAAACGTATACTGGATTTGTTTTATATTACAACATAATTTAACGTTTATTTCGTTGGTTAGTTATGGATTTTTAATTTTGTTTTATAGATTATATTTAGTATTCGGACTTGTAGTTGCACTACTTATTATACACAATGCAGAAAGCAAAAAATACAAGAAAAATGCTGATGAAACAAGAGGTGTAGAAGGCAAACCGGATGAAGCTAAAGAAAGGTACTCAGAAAAGCAAAATAAACACAATAAGGTAAAGAAAGAAGACAAGAAACAATATAAGAAACAGAAAACGAATAAAGAAGAAGGTGAATTAAAAAACAGTGATAAAACAGAGCAAGATGCTAAACAAGAAGTTAAAACTAAGAAAGGAAAGTCAAAGAGAAAAGAGGGTGAAGAGGTAGATGATAAAATTGCCGAGGAAAAAGTGAATGAAATAAAAACAGACAAACAGAATAAAAAGAAGAAGAATGAAAAGGTAAAACATGAAATTAAGGATGAAGAAACAAGGAAGAATGAAAACAAGAAGTCAAAGAAACAAAAGAAAGTGAAAGAAGAAGCAGCAACTGTAGAAGAAAATGTTGCTGAAGAAAATAACGCAGATGCGAGTTTAGTAAAAGACAAGAAATCGAAGAAAGTCAAGAAAGAAAAAGAAACTGTAGACGAGAAAAACGTTAAACAGGAGAAGAAACAGAAGAAGGATAAGAAAGTTAAGAAAAATAAGAAACAGGAAACTCCCAGTAAAGTTGATAGCGCCATTGAAGAAGTAGTCGAAGAAGAAACGCAACAAATGAAGAAGAAAGATAAAAAATCGAAGAAAGAATTCAAGGACAGCACCACGGGCAATGAAGAAAACGGTAAGAAGAACAAGAAAGAAGAAAAGAAACATAAGAAGAAAGTAAAACGTGAAGTTGAAGAAACACCAGAAGCTGAGGAAACACTTGAAGCTGAAGATGGAAATCAAGTGGCGGAATCAAATAATGAAGAAATAGAAGAAAATACTGAAAATATGTAAGTCACACTTAATGCTTTGAAAATTTTAATTATTAAAAGTAATATTTATGTTTCAGTGATTCGTATTGTGATTCAGATCTTAGTTGCAACAACATGAATTAATAAGTAACGTTATTTTTTAATTTCCTAGCAGTACCTAGACATTGTAAAATTAATTAGTATATGTAAATATTTTTACGCACATCAATGTAAATAATTTTATTTTGTATTTGCACTGTTGTATAAACAAATGTACGTCGTGAATAATAAGATAAAAACAATTTATAACCGTTGTATGTATGTAGTTTCTGTTGAAATGATAAATGTAATTATTTATTTTAACATATTACAGTGTTGATATTTTGTACTACCTTTTCACACATTTGTGCTCTTTATTTTCTTGTTATTTTAATAGAGGAGAAGGGGGAGTTTAAATAAATGTCATGTTGTTTATTTTTCGTAGATATAAAAAGGTTTATTCAGACTACACTAGAATTATACTTACTATGTACAAATTGATTTAAAATATTAAATTTTAACAGTAATATTAATTTGAGCAACATAAGTAGTATTATTAATGGCATATGTAATGCAGAGATGATATGTAGATAAATATATAGTAGGCACAGGTTTGTATTCAAACTGACCTAATTACAACAATACATGCACATTAATAACACTACAAGTAATATATGTTATGTACAGTATGACAGTGGAGTCAACAGAATAAATAAAACAGAAATAGCTAGCCGTAAACATTCTAAACATCATTTACAAATAAATAAAGCTACTTGTCAATCATATTTCACTTAGTAATCTTTTCTTTTTTAATCACACCATAATTTACCATGACCTGTACTATATAACTAGTTAAATACTTTACTAGCAGGAATATAATTGACAAGAACTTAAATATGTCATTTTATTCATATTTTAAAGGATACAATTTTGATTTTACGCACTTTTATATATTTTACATAATATCCAAGGCCAGAGTAAATCATACAACAAAAATTGAATATAACTAGACTCCAGTAGTAAGACAAAGAGACTCCAGTACATGGTTTTATGAATGAATCAGTATTGACAAGTTTTAGAAAAGATTGTTCCTTAGCACACGAGTGTCTATTCACATTTACTTTGAAATTTTCATCACAGTTTGGTTCCATTTACACTTTGTTAGGTTATGTACAAGTCTTCAAGGTATATCACACTCTATCGGACACTAATATTTCAGTGTGTTCGTTATAACTAGACATAAAATGATTGAGAGAAGTGAAGTCCGTTGTATGTATGTAGCATTACTTAGAGCACTCGCATGACAACTCATATCTTCCGGAGACAGTTGCACTATGGGTATATTCTGTCCAGTGCGCAGGTCTGTACACGTAGCTTGCCGGACGAGTTCATTAACTCTGATAGCAGTGTCTACAGACGCTGTGTGCGACTGTAGACTCTCACGAACCCATCTCCGAAGCCAGTGACTCAACCAAGTGAGATGACAACCACATTTCCAAGGATTCTGGGATACTAGAAGACCACCTAGAGTAAAATATATTAGTAAACACATACCAGCTCGAACGTTAATAGTTATTTTCAATTTCCAACCTGATATAAGCGTTGTCCCTACATTTTTCCATGTAGTCGCATTCGCATAGAATATATCAGGACTCAAATATGTCAGTAGATTATTCCGTAAGTCTACACTCAGGTGAGCTATTTTATCGACACTGGCGAACAATCCTGCAGGCAGCTCTTCCACTTGTGTATCTGATATTTTAATCATCAATTCAGGGTTTCTCGTAAACTTCGTGAATGCATCTTTGTCGATGTACCGCAAACTCTGGCCAGAGATCTGAATTCTCTTCAGTTTTCTACTCGATATACATGTAAAGTGATCGTCTAATACCGCTTCATCGAAATACACTGCCAGTTTAATCAATTTTGTCAAGTTCGCAAGCAACAGACATAACTGAGGTTTGAAGTTTTCCAAATTTGACCACGTTTTAATCGATAATGAGGATAATTTGAAGTGTGTTAAGGCGTTGTTTTCGAATTTCTTCAAATATTTGAGTCCGTGGATGTATAGATGTTGTAAGTTATGCAGTCCATGAAAACTATCACTTAGTATTTCCTAAAAACAAACACAACACAAATTGTAAAAGTTCTGTGATTGCAGTTATATTTCTAAATATGATTACCATAAATGATACATACCTTTATAGGATTATTGGATAAATCCAGTTTCTTCAGTAATGGTAGATGCGACCATACATGTGACGGAATCAACGTCATTTTGTTATTATTCAAATACAGGTATTTTAACTTGGACAATTCTTGTACAGACGCTTTACTTATACTTTGTATGTTGTTCGATGACAGATTCAAATGTATCAGATTGGGCAATGGTAAATGTGGTGTCGAGAAAATTCCTGCATTGGCAAGATGTAGTTCCTTCAACGATTGGGCATAATGGAATAGTTCTTTAAAATTGGCACGCAGCGAGTTAGAACTTAGATCAAGTTTTTGAAGCAAGCCTAGACTAGTAAATACATTATCTGGTAATATGGTCAATTTGTTGTTACTCAGATCCAAATGTTGCAGAAACGGAATATCAGGAAATGTTGTACTGTCAATATGCTCAATGTTATTAGTACTGATCAACAGATGCCGAAGTGTCCCCCCTACTTCTGACAAGCTCAAACTGGGTATTACATTAAACGTGTTGTGACTCAAATCCAACATTTCCAGCACAGTTCCACTGAATATATCTTTAGGCAAATACTTTAAACGATTGTTACTCAGGTTTAGAATCCTCAGCCGTGGCATACTTGAAAACTGACTCACATGCAATTGGGAAATAAAGTTTTTCGTCAAATCCAGAATCTGTAAATTCTGAAGTCCAAAGAAAGAATGTTTGTGGATAAAGTTAATATTGTTCTTTGTCAAACTTAAGATTTCCAGGGAAGTTAAGTGCATAAAGTCGTTATGGTTTAAGGATGTTATTCCATTACAGTCTAGGTAGAGTTTTCTCAGTGCTGAAACTTTTTCTAAACATCGAGGCACACTTGTCAGACTGTTGAAGCGCAAATCAAACACTTCTATATTGACTATCTTGTTGTCAGATTCACAGTATGCAATGAAATTTCTACTAACATTCAAAAATAATGGCGACATGATGGAAACATTAGCGAACATTTGAAAAGACAGTTCGGTAAGTTTATTTTCTTGCAAGTCCAATCGTGCCAAAACTGGCAGATCAGCAAATGCTTCAGAGAATATTAGATGGATCAGATTATTTGACAAAATAAGTGTAGTCAAGTTCGTCAGATTATGGTAACTGTGTTTCTGAACAATTCGAATTTTATTACCCATCAGCATTATCGTTTGTAAACTGGACAGAGAAGAAAATGTATCCGTCAAGATGATCTGAAGATCATTATTGGAGAACCGTATATCCCGAAGATACATATGCACGGAATCTTTGAACAAATGTACAGGTATAATGTCTATTCTATTACTTTCCAGATTCAAGTATCGTAATTGCTCCAATGACAGCAAAGCTCGGTCAGAAATTGTTCTAAAGTTGTTATTATCTAACGTTAACCATTGCAGATTGGTTAATGGTTTCAGAATCTCGTAGGGAAAATCATCTCGGTCAAAACCAAATGATATTTCCAAACTATCCAGATCTGCTAGTCCTTCAAAAGCATTTACGTCAACGTATCGCAAAGGGTTGAAACTTAAACTCAGTTCTTTTAGTTCCTTTACGTTTAAGAATATCTTTTCTTTCAAATGGGTTAATCGATTGTTTCGTAAGAGTAAGGTTCTAACATTAGTGGCCCATTCGAAATCAGTTTCTGTTATTTCGTATATTTCGTTGTAACCGATATTGAAATAGGACACATTACTACAATTCACCAATGCTTCCTGAGGTACGGACGTCAGACGATTACCACTGAGACTCAAGGCTTTCAGATTTGCACAGAGCGTGGTGAATGAATGTTCTGGAATGTCACTGATCAAATTCGAAGAGAGATACAAGTATTTCAACTGGGTGAGATGATGCAATGCATGTGGAATATGAATCATATTGTTATGATCGAAATCCAGGTACTCCAGGGTATCCTGTAATCCAGACAGTGCTTTTCTATCCAGTGCCTCGATCTGGTTGTAGCTCATTATGATCCTGCCGCAGCGCAATCCTTGGAAACTTTCTGCCGACAAGATGCGAATGTTGTTGAATGCAAGGTTCAAATCCCGCACGTAAACAGAATTGTTGAACGGTGTACGCGGTAAAGTTTTCAACGCATTCTCACTCAGGTCGATTTTCTCTAGTCTCAGTTTGCGGTGAAACGTGTGTTCGGGTAAAAATGTAATGTGATTGCCGCGCAGATAGAGCCACTGTAAGTGCGGCAATCCAGTAATAACTTCAAGAGGAAAGTTCTCCAGCAAGTTGTACGACACGCTCAGTGTCTGCAATCCGGCCGGGAACGAATGTTTATGAACTTTTGTTATTCGGTTCGAGTCCAGGTTCAACCAGATCAGTTGTTTGAAATGTCGCAGTCCGTGTGTGCGCGGCATATGTTCAGCGTCGGATGGGAGGTCCACGATGTCATTCCCACCGAGGAACAAGTTAGCAACGGTGTTCTTTAAATGTGACCAGTCACCGACGATAGAATGGATTTCATTTCTAGAACAATGTTACATGATATTAGTTCAGAGGGATTTTTCAAACTAGACCGTAAGATTCATGGTCATAGGAAATTAACAATGTTCCGTGGCACACACTATAATAGTTCAAAAATCGACTTCATTATTACAATATTCCAGTCGTCAACTTACCCATGTAAATTCAACCATTGTAAATTCCTCAATTCTCTCAACGCATTGAATGGTACAGAATCCAATTCGTTATAACTCAGATCCAATGATGATAAGATCTTATACGTAGAACTGTAATCAGAATATTGTATCATTAGACACTTTATTGAAAAACAGACATGTCTAATGGTTATACCTAAATGCCTTCTCAGATATCCGTCTCAATTTATTGTTAGCGACCGTAAGGGATTGTATTTGGGTCCCAGCGAGGGATAAACTCTCCAGACTGACCACATTAGTCCCTTGGACTTCCATATGTGAGACGGAAATATCAGGAACATCTGGAAACCAGTCCATACATTAACTTCCCTTTTGCATAACTAGAAAATCTAAAAAATCTTCCACAAAATACTCCTCAAGCGTCATATCGCTATTCAGTAGCATACACTGATTTAGTTATGCAAATTCCATGGAGCAGGTTAGCCAACCTAGGCAAGATACATAAAACATGATGACAGTTGTGGTTTTTTTCGTCCGGAAACTAAGTAAGCTTGTGGCGGTTTTACTGATATTCAATCCTGGTGAGCTGGAGATGCATTGCTGATGACGATGATGTGAAGTGATTTATATGTAAAGTGAATGGCATACGTACTCGGGTATTTATAGAAGACAACGGCCACACAGCTTATGTCGTCGATCTGTTGTGTTCCCGACTCGTATGTGCACGTACACATTGAATTGAAACCGCAGCGCATTGACTCCAGACTTCGGATGTGATGGACTAGGAAAATGACAGCAACTAACCACTGCATTTTGACTGAAACAACAACAAATAAAGATTAGCAGAGAACTTAAACGTATGAGGAGTTCTTTAATCAGTAGTATAATGACATTTGTACTAAATTATCTTTTTTGCTAGTTTAAATCACTGTAGTTTTTTCATAAGATGATGCAGCCAGCATTAGTTGCGTCATACATATATTATGTTGAAACTCTGTACAAAAGTTATAAAAACTTGCTGTTAAATGAATAAATGCATAACACACTCCAACACAACAATGTATATACGAGTACATTGTGCTGTATCTTCCACTAAATAATAAAATGCATTATTATTATTATTATTAACATTTTACGGTTGCGTTTAATGGGTAACTGGGAAACTGTTTGGTAGGCAATAAAGTATAAATAAAACTTCAGTCAGTCCCCTGACATTGCATTAGTTGATCAAAGGTATTATTTCCTACATTCATGTACTTACACTTACATGTATATGTACACATACACTCTTACGCAACGTACCAGTGACGTACATAAAACTTTATCCTGCCGGGCACACCAATGTGTGTAGGTGGATGTTTGCGTGTGCAGAAAATTTGACACAGACCTACGATGATGTCACTTACATTTTCATTACATTTGATTACATTTTTATTTTTCGCCCACGAACAAAAAAGAACTTTCCATGAAAATACAAGAAGTTTGATTGAACAATATTTATTCAGAAATAAAACGAAGAAGTGTCAAACATATTTCAAGGAGAGAACATTATTAGTATTTGTTATTATTTAAAGTAGTTTTCGTTATATTGATACGGATAAATATGATGGATAGCGCTTCCACTAAGAAACGTATCCTCCAAAACGCAACTTGGCCAA
>JAGJTL010000057.1:3297917-3310671 GCA_022063505.1 Calosoma granatense
TATATTCTGCTTTATACTTCGATATAGAATTATTTTTCTATAACAATCACAATAGTAAAATATACTTTGTACCCACACATAAACAAACCTGCTAACGAGTTGACCATAAACTCATATCTACATCTCGTATGATGGTTGTAGGTTATGTTGACTTCGGTTATGTTTCAATGGTTGCCAGCGCCGTACGATGGCTCTTAGTTGAATTACAAATTCATATATTCGTAGTGCGGCGATCCATTACGGAACGGTGGAATTGGATTTTCAGATCGTAATAATCGTGCGTGTTGCAAATATGAAATTCCGTTTCGCATGAAATTCTCGTAAATGGGCAGGAAATGTTGTTCACTGTTAAATAGAACTCATTTATTAATTAACTTAACTCCTCTTCCTCCTCCCTCCTCCAGTCTCAATACTCCCAATACTATCTGTATATATTGAAAGACTTTTTTAACTTCTGGCAGTGCTTAAAGCTAAATGCGCACTCGTATTTATTTCATTTACCACTTTAATTACGATTCTATACAAGAATTTTTATCCATTCTTATAGATTAATTAATATAGTCTCTGTTGTGATAAAATTAATGTAATCAAATTGGAACAGTCTGTGCAGGATAAAACTGTAGTTCGATTTATGCAGTTTCATTTTGAAGAATATAATATTACTACTATTTAAAGATCAAATTCTGTTTTGTATATTGTTTGAAATGACTACATTTACAAATGCAGAGATACACAAACACGAATTCATGTATAGATACCAACACAGTATATTCTAATAATTTCATTAATAAATTAATTCATGTATAACAATGGAAATTATACTAACGAATGCTAAATATGTCATCCATATTAAATCTACTTCTCTACGTTACGTAATAATAATAATTAACGTGTATATGTGAATTTCGGTAATATTAAATGTATTCCCTATTGATGAAGTATACGTTGCTCTCAATGATAAATTTAATCCGTACACGTATAGACATACAATGTATGTAATAATTGAATTAATTCAAGTAAGCTCCGTCGATTTAAATTACATTTCCATTTACAGTTCTATCATTACAAATTTACTGTTTTGTTATTAACAATCGTTTATGTGAATATCTTATCTCAGTTCACATAAAATGTGTCTCAATTTTCGAAGTGAGGTGGCTTTCATTATGGTGGATTGTTTGAGGTTACGTACGGTGTTGTGTTTCCCTTAATTACAATACTATCTATAATAGCTTTACTAAATAATATTGATTAAAATAAGAGTTTTACTAGAAAATAATCTAGTATCGAATCTGTTTAGTAGTATTTGTGTTATGGGGACAAGTAAGTAACGTAGTTTAGCTTGGATATTCTTTAAATCTGATATTATAACCTTGGATTATCAAAATAAAAGTGAACAAATTAATACTGAAACTTTCTTAAGTGCTTTTATTAGTATCATGTTCTAGCAAGTTTTTTCCGTGTATAATTTATATTTGTACAGTCAATCAGTGATACACCCGGCTCATTGCACGCAATCACACGAGGCGTTCTGTGGTGTGCACTGTGTAATGAATAGCACCAAATATCCCTAAATGACCCCTTCCATCATTGCATGGTCTACTTGTTCGTTGGTTAATTCTGGGATTTTTCGTGTGCTATTAAAAATGTACCCACATGACGATATATACAGAGAACACATACAGCGCGCGCACACGATGCTTTGATGTGAGTGTAGTGGATTAACGATAAATGTACGGTTTGATTAACAAGGATTTTCAAATACTTACACATACATACATAGCGTCATGACTTTCCCATTACTTTATCGTGTAATATAACTATAGAAGATGTTTATGGTATGCAGTTATAGTAGAATATTTATAAGGATTCTTAAAAAGATACTACTTCCCGGGGTAGGAGAGTTATAAGTCTACATTTTGAATCAAAATGAACACTACCGAAGCGAAATTACGTTACTTTTCTATTAAAAGTAAAGCTAATAGTCTGATTGTCTGTTCTGATTCAAGATTGAAGTTGAAATTCCTTCTAGAAGGTCAGAAAGTACATATTTAAAACTAATATAAAATACATTTCTGTTTCATTGCAATGTTTCAATACTCATGTTTAACAATAAAATATATGTTTTGATTTATGAATATATAAATTACTTTGCATACTGATGTTTCTTACAGTACAAGATGCTGAAGTTACAGTAGACAATATCATATCCTTTCAGTCACATTCTGAAAGATATTCTCTACGAATACTGCACACGAAATAATTCAGTACCTTGTGTATCATGTATATACTTGCAACATGTACCTATTGTCCTATGCGAACAATTCCCAACATGCAACTATTCTTGAACTATTGTAGTTTGTATGTATTTATAGTACCGGCAGACGATAATACAGTTTCCTCTCTCGGATACATGTACATACATGCACGCGACAGGATCTTAAAGTATGTTATAATCTCATGTGTTGTAATCCATGTTACCAGAGAATTATAATTAAGTCTTGAACATTACAACAAATCTGTACATGCAACTATTGTACAACGGTTAGTTTTCTTATTTACAGTTCGAAAGAAGCGACATAAATCTCTAATCATCTCTATAGCAAAACGATGTGGGCTTTTTAATTCATCTCTATAAATTCTCTCAAGTTAATCCTATGAGTTTACAGCGATTGAATCCTTTCGTACTGAAGTTTGAATAGTTTAAATGTTGAGTTAATTAAAAAAGAAATCAAATTATCTGATAAATGGAGTCAGTGGTTGCGAATGTTATTACGATAGATGGGACGTATTGGTTGCCTGGGGCGGATTGTTGGACGTTACACAAACACATACATCTACATAGATACGTACATACATACGTAGCACAGTACAGTATATTACACATTTATGCACACTAATACATATACGTACATACATACAGCCATACATACCTAGTGCAGTACAGCATATATACATAGTATCAACCTGAGTAACAGAGGTTGTTTATGTATTGTAATACTTATCTCCTGAAAATATCCAAATTATATCATTAATTTAAAAAAAATTAATACTTATTATATCCACAATGAATGTATATCCCAACAAATGTGAAACCAAATATAATAAATAATAAATTACTAATAACAAAAGATGTTACAGCCGTTGTGTGCTGTATAATTAATAGAAAATCAAAACGTAGAGACTAAAGGTAGATAGAAAGAGAGAGGTGTACTCTGAATGCACAGTCTAAATAATATTTCATCTTAATTTAATAATTCCCATATAAACGTCAGCCAGATTAATTACACAGATCTTAAATATACGCAATATATCAGCAGCTGTACAGCTAGTATTATTTCAGAACATAATCCCTCCGCTCTTTTCCTCTCCTCTCACACTCTCATGTCATTATCTGCATTTGTATGATTCTGCGTGAAATTTAAAAGTAATGACAAAATTTAAAACATCTCTGCCAGTTTTGCTCGTATCGGTTTTTTGTTATCTTCAATTTTGTCCTGTCACAGATTTGTCGTTCTTGAGTATAATTTAATGGTGAATTTGTGTTTCTAAATGCGATTAGGCCCCCGCCTGTGTGACGCTTGCTTGAATGTGCAAATATTCCAGCAGTAGACATGCGCAGTACAGAAGACTGCGGAAAAATATTACGACAAGTATAGCTGTTTAATGAAATATATCTACAATGACTGGCTTTTATTACCAGGCTTTTTTCTTTTTGTTGAGCAGTGATTAATTTTATTACATTACTAGTGCTTATTTGTAATATAACATTAGTACTTCAAGATTGATTGGGTCTGACGTTTAATCAGATATTCCATTGCCTTCGTAGCCTAATGGAATATCAATAAAACAGGAATTCATTCATATTGTTATTTGTAATCTGAAGCAAACATATTCACGAATTATATATATATATATAATATGGTCAGAACAAATTGAAGGGAATTTATGTATTATTGTTGAAGTAGTAAATTTTGAGTCGTAAAGTTTGCAGCAATGTTTATGGCACTTCTTATGCAACTAACGTCGTGTTCATATTTATTGTCTTCTTCGTGTTGCGTGGTAAAAATGCGTGCAATAATGGAGACTGCGTTTATGGATCATATAATGTAAAAACAATATTATTCCTTTTGATTCAAGATAAAATTTAATCTATCCCTAAAGTATATAATTCTATAGAAATACATACATACATCAGAATGAAACACACTTACACATTGTTGCTAATACTAATGATGTATTTCTTATACACATGTATGTATGTACGGTTTGACACAGTGTGTACATTGTGGTAACGGTTGTGGTATGGATATCGAAGAGGGAATTTCAGTTCAGAGTTAAAATCGATGCCAGCGCCTCTAGCAATTGAACTATACGGGGTACGCTGGCAAACAACGTCTCGCGCCTGACTTTGACAGCTCTTATGAATACAGAAATTCTGGGACATATTTATCTACCAACGAAACCAAGCAAACCAAGCAAGCACTACCACCACCACTACTCTATTCCTTCTTCACACATAAAATAATCGTTCCATTATTAAGTGCACGGAAGCTTTATTCAGCATTCAGTGAACTATTAAAAGCTCTCACAGATTAACCAAATATAATTGCTTGTGTAAGTAAGAATCTTGCATAGAAAAATGTAATTTTTTGGGGGAGGTGCAAATTTGACGTGGCGCTTACATAATTAAGTACAGCTAGTAAATAATTACAGAAGCTTGTTGTAAAACCAATCAAAATGTAATAACTAAGACGGTCATTGTACTATTTACGCATTTTGATGGAGGTACCTTTATGTGAATTTTTGTAGAGATACCTGTACACAGGTTGTAAGTTTTACTGCCAGTGCTTTTTGGTGGAGGCGCCCTCTTCGTTATCCCTGCATTATATTTTAAGCCGTGAATATGGGAACCATCCGTTGGAATTACCGACGATGGGCGCTATATAACACTCGCTCATACATTGTATGGCAAAATAAAGAAGAAGAACAGTAGAATGTATTGTATAGAAGAGGAAGAGGAGACGGAGGACTGCGTTAGTGGAGGGGAAGAGAGGAATAATTTTAATGCCTGAATAAAAGTGCTTTTCAACGGATTTTGCCAGTTTAAAATCTGTGAATTTACGAGCGACAAGTTAACACGTATTACGCGAAAAGGATTTTCATGGAAATTGTAGTCGGTCGCCGTCTTGATAAACCATTACGGATGGCGTATACCAGCTTTCATATATCTCTCTCACTTTTGTGTACACGCCAGCATATGATATTACCATTTTCCATCCCTTTCTTGCACTCAGTTTTATTTCAAACTAAAGTTATCACTGGTAGAAGTTTAAAGTGGATATTAATATCGTTATATTGTTGCAATTAAATTGTAGATGGGACAGTGCCAGGTATGTTTCGAGTGTGCTCAGCGTTCTGAATCGGTAAAGAGTAAATGTATCGGCTTTATGGGTCAATAAAAAGCTTAATCTGAAGCTTTTTTATTGGCATTTTACCGGTAATGGCAGATATGGACCTGAAAGATGATATATGGATATTGCAGGTACTGAATATATTAAAAACTAGTTTGAACATGTTAAATATGTTGTCTACGGATACTTGTAAATTGAACTACTGAAACAAATATGTATATTTGAATGAACTTAATAAATTATCTTAATAATGATAATTGTTTAACAAGTAAAGAAAAGTTATATTGTGTAGCTAAATTTACGAGTTGTCCATATCTGCCGTGTGAGACTGACATTTGTGTGAAGATAAATATGTGTCCGTGGTAAACTATGCTGAAAGTATAAATTAAAATGTCCACTACAGTTTAATTAAATATTTGATCAATTAATGAACTTACCGTTCAACTCAATTATACAAGGATTAAAAACATAATTACAGTGTGGATTAAACTAATCTTACAATTTCATATTCCTCTACGACTATATTCATTCATTCTTCGATCAGATATAGTCTCCTCTGCGCATAATCATTTATAAAAAAACTTCTAAAATGATTGCATGCTTTCATAAAATGCTATTTTATTTACACTTTACATAAACATTTTATATACTTCTGTCAGATTTATATATGTATGTATGTGTGTGTAAATAAATTAAGTTTTCCATCCACAAGACACAAATCTTGAAATGTGTTGAGTGTTGTTGTTGTTGGCAAAAGCAAAGCGCACTTATACGGAAAATCTCGTAAACGCAACATGAAAGAAAATATTTAAAGAAATGGAAAATAAATCAAGCGTGTTGTAAAATCGTTGAAAGAGTAAATTCTATTTCGTTCGCAGCAGATACTTGTACGGTTCTGCTCTGGTTGTCATTCTTAAGTATTATTGTTTGTAATATTCCATTCGGAGTTTTGCCTTTGAAAAGAGTAAGTGAATGTAGGGGTTAGTGAAGCAGAGATTCTGTGAGATGCGCACGCGCACCCTCAGTGAGAGAGAAGACATTGTCAAAAGGAAATATGCAATCTTTAAAACACAATGTTCTGCCTCGTATTGTTTTCGTTGTTAATAAAATAATGTCTTGACTATCTTCTCGCCGACTACGATGTACAATTGTTATTAATCGATATTGATTTTAGTTTAAAGTTTACAGTTTGTGGCAAATGGTAGAATGTGAGAGGTATGCCAGACATGCCAAGGTATCTGTGCTTGCAAAAATCGTAGTGATTTTCTCTAGCAAGAGGTTGGTATGCCGGAACTATTTTATAGCATAGTTTTCGCAATGTTCGTGGTTCGTTGATGTGGCTATTTTCGCTCGTTTATCGGCAGAGCTGCGGCAGAGCTTGAATATGCTATGATCTGGGTTATGTCTTTATTATTTCTGAGTGAACATTCTTAGATTGTCACCTGCTTCCTTAGTAGCTTGCATGTGTAAGTTTTAAAATCTCGTAATTGGAGCTGACATTTTTTTCGTAACACCAATAAAACTATACTGATCTCGTTTTAAACATCCTAATTGGGAATGAAGTACTTCCAAAAATAGTGCTATATGGGCTAGTTTGAAGTAGTTAAATGTATAAATATAAATTATTTGTAATATATAACCATGTTATGCTGTAGCATTCTTCAATTATTTTCTCTTTTAAATGGCACCTCCATTAAAATAGTATATACCAAACGCGGCTCCACCAAAAATCTTTTATTTAAAAGACATCTCCATAAATAGCTTCTGTTTAAAAGATGTCTTCACCAAAAATCTTCTATTTAAAATACGTCTCAACCAAAAATCTCGTCAGTTAAAAAACGCATCTAACTAAAATCTGATCTGTCCAAAAGGCACTTCTACCAAAAGCCACAAAAGATGTTTATATCTAAAATTATATCTACGGAAGAACATCTACAATCTTATATTCTAAAATCTGCATTAATCAGAAAGCAATTTGACCTGAGATACATATGTGTGTATTTTAATGTATTATGAAATGATCTTTGAAAATTCTGCTTATATCTCAGCTATTTGCAGATAAATAGTGAACATTCTTTCTGTTAGATGTAGAAAGAACGATGAATTTCAAACCCACACTTACTCATACGCATACATCATGTATAAATTATCCTTTTTTCAATTCTCCAATCTTTGTCTTTGGCCATGTCCATTTGCTTTCTTTTATTTCTCGTTTGTTCTTTTGTTAAATAATTCAGCAAGAACGAATACGACGTTCCACTCTACGAAGAGTAAGAGAATAAATTAGAAACAATTTTATTTGCTTTTTGTTTCTTGAAGTAGCGAGTGTGATGTACTCATATATGTATGTGCATAGATAGAATTTTTGAGATACATATTTCTCAATTGATGTTTGTAGAATGTTACTTGAACTTGTAAATAAATAAAGTGGACTCTCATATTGTTGTTTCTGTTTCTTACAAAGGGCTCTAAAAACATCCCCTTCTCTTTGCTCGTTTCTGAATATTCTAGAATCTAGCAAACTGATTCTAAAACATTTTTACTCAAGTCATAACTGATAATACTCTTTTCTAAATATATCTATTAGACCTGTGTCAATATTCGAAGACTTCCGATTGGACCTCCGTAGTGTAGAATAGGATACTTTTGGATATTTGTAAAGCAGGTACGAACCGTTAATATTTAATGAGACATAGGATCGATCCGTTCACAATGTGTGTGTGTGCACGTGTTCAGATATGTTCCATCGTATTTATGACCATTCCGCGTACACTGGGGCCTCGTTATTGCAATACTTACGAGACGCAGATGTACGGAATACCGTGTTTTCTGCGAATCGTATTCACTGATCTATAACCAGCAGCAGCAGAAGCAGGAGAAAAATGCAGGATGTGTTCAATGGTATACGTGCATCCATGTGCGAATGTATTATCGTTTTACACATTAACTTATTACTGCACGAACAGGGATTATATTTAACTTGTACCTGTTTTTGTACATTATACATTGAAATAAATAAAGCATATTCTTCTTTGCTGCAAGATATTTTGGTGGAAATGCATGTGATACTTTTTTTGGTGGAGGTTCCTTTTGCTGGATGAGATCTATGGTAGTTGCGGTTTTTAAATGAAGCATATATGACAGATGAGAATTGTGAATTCTGTGACAGATTAAGCGTTTGTAGTAGAAGCGCTTTGAATATACTAACTTTTTGGTGGAGGCGCCTTTGAGAATTAATCTTATTGGAAGTGCTTTTTGACATATGCAGTTTTCGCTGGAGGCGCCTTATTTTTTAAGTCGAGATATCTAGGATAAATTATTTTTTTTATGTTGAGACGTCTATAATAGGTAAATTTTAGATTTTTAAGTACTTTGGCAGAAAAGGTTTTTGGTGAAGATACTTCGATAGTTGAGGTTTTTGGTGGAGGCGCTTTGGATAGATGAGGTCACTGGTGAAAGCGCTTTGAATAGATGAAGTTTTTGGTAGAGGTGCCTTGAAAAGATGAAGATATTGGTGGGGGCGCCTTGGATAGATAAGGTTATTGATGGAGGCGCCTTAGATAAATAAAGTTGTTGGTGGAGGCACATTGAAGATCATTGCTAACAAAACTGCATATAACCTAATATATTTTTTTTGATAAAATAAAATATGAATATTCTTAATGATGGTACATGTACGTATGTATGGATGGATAGATGTATATCGTCGTTAGTACAAACAACAAACAATGTAACGACAACAGTTCGTCTAGTTACGTGGTAAATTGAAGTTTAGTTAGTAATTTAATTAAATTTCACCACCAACTCTATATGTACGTATGTGTGTGTAGTTGTTCAAAATCCCCCACATATGTGCGGACGTGCATGTAGATTGCAATTATGTGTAATGCTTGCAAGTATGAACTGATGTGGTCAACTAATAAACACATACAACATATTATAACGTTATGCAAAATAAAATAAATACTAACACACTGGTATTATACACAACAGAAGGCTTACGTTATTCTATGAGAAATACCGAATAATAACAAAACATTTAGTATTTAGTTCTAAGAAAAATTCTCGAGAAATTTAGATGTATTTTATTTGAATGAAACATACATTTGAGGTTAAAATTACATACTTGTTTTCTTGTCAATGTATTAATACATTATTGCTCGTATTAAAATCAGAAATTAATATATTAATTCTCAATTGTTAATAATGATATCATAGTAGTATATATATGAACACTGCTGGCGAAAACGATTTTACAGAACATGTACAGTAATTCATTATGTATAAATGTTTTATTACGTAGCGAAGGATTGTAAAATAAAGGGTTCGTATTGGGAATGGCGTGACGTTATTTATGTAAAATTTCTAGAAAGATTGTCAGACGTGTATGCAGGGACCCAGAACAATATTTATTTGTAGTGCAGGTTCGGTTAGGGTTCAAGAAATATATTTCGGTTCAGATTCAGGTTTAGGTTGTAATTGTTGTAAATATGTCATTATATATTTTTATTGTAAATAAAATTTCGTTCATAAATTTACTGTGTAACCACGTCGAAATATTGTTTGCTCTTAATAACACACGCACTAACCTGCAATGGCCACGCTGACAGATCACATATTTTCAAACGACACTATATTCAGAATGTTTACGAGTAATATAAAACTTTGCCGTTAGATAGCAAAAAAATTAAAATTAAAAAAAAATTAAACCGTTTTATGCAAACGGGTTACCGGTTAATACTAAACGGTTCGGTTAGGATTCCGGTTCGTGAACCTTGAAATGTAACGGTTCGGTTCAGGTTAAGGTTAGAAGAAAATAACGGTTTTTTCGGGTTACAGTTCAGGTTCGGATTCAGTTCCAGGTCCCTGCTTGTATGTATGTATGATTACAGAACTTGTAGCTGAGCTTTGAAATCACTCTATAGTTCAATCAGCAGTACGTGGTGGGGGTTTAACAGTGTTTGCTCCGAGTTCCGGACCGTCGAACTATACCGGAACCTTGGCACATCCTCAACAGGAACCCTTCAAATTATACGGCACCTCGGAATACATTTGCATAAGCCGCTCATCAGCATAGAGCAATCGTTTGAGTGTGTGTGTGTGTGTGTATCTGCGTATGTCCATCCGTCCGTCCGTTCGTTCGCTCGTTCTACCTGTGTTTACATATTCAATAAACCCTTTGTTTGCCCGCGTAACTTAGTTGCGTGCGTGCGAGCGTGCGTGCGAGCGTGCGTGTACAGGCAGGTAAACTGGGCTACACACGTACATTGTTAACATTTCCCTTCGACATTGCTTGACGTTGCTTTTATTAATTTCTACAACAGATTATAAACAAAGAACCGAACGTGCCAGTGAAGTTTGTTCAGTTAAACAGAATATAATAGTATCAATATTTGTACACCGATTTTCTTTATTACATCAAAAAAAATACTGAAGTAAAAATTGTCAAGGAAAATTAAGTTTATAATAATTATTTGCATATGATGATATGTTAGTAATTTGTATTGAAAACATATTCATTGTAATGGACGCTGTGAACGCTGTCCAAACTGTGACAACGTAGTATATATTAGTTGATGGTAATAGACAAGGCGGCGAGTCTGACACGGATTATATTCAGTTCATTTAATAGCAATAATACGAGACACAAATGTGGTAGCAATCAACATATACAGTTAGTGTTCAATATAGCATACACACATACATACATAGGGTCCTTAAATCTTCTCATAGTACACACACACACATACATATAGTAGCAGAGGACATGTCAAGTGTACTAGAATGAACTAACTGTCATTATGCTAGATCACATATACATACACATGTATATATAAGGATATGTATATGTGTATATACCAATGATAGCTGTAGCAGATTTACAAATGTATACATATATAGACTCTGTCTGTGTATGTACATACATATAAACAATGACAAAACATAGATATACTACACATACATACATACATATAAGAGTACATATATTATACAACTGTATTGTATTCTATATACATGTAGACAGACATACATATAACATACATGGTACTGCAGAGTCATCGAGAAGAGGATTTGCTACAGATCAGTTGATGAATACAAACACTAACACGTTACAGGTGGTTAGAACATCGCTCGAGTATATTACACATGCACTCGTGTAATCTTACGTACACCAGTGTCAAGCGACAGATCCTGTTGACACAGTACTTGACATTTGCTCCACTTACTAGGACAAGATTCAACTCGTATATCGAAACAATCTTCGAGCATTCATGTGATAAGGACAGGTAAGCAACATTACTTCGTTGCATGCATAGATATATTTATTCTGTAAAATATAGAAGTGAAATTACCATTGTAAATAAATAATCAGCGGTTATCAGACTAAACACACTCACATCACCGTCCTGTACTCATCATTTATTGATCATCAATTACGTGCATGGCAGAATAGCATGGGATATAATGGAACAATTCGTTCGAACATGAACTAACGTTACATAAATAATGTAATAGATCAAGTATGAAATATACTCCAGGCTTTCACTATTTTATAAATGTAAAATTGATTTCATATATGTATACTACGAAAATCATGTACTGAATATAAATTGATTTTGATAGTTCCATAGAACTGATATATACAATCCTGATCAGTTTAGGGGTGAAGTATATATTTCATACAATATTTCATTTCAACCAAATAGAATAAGTTAATTTCAACAAATACACAACAACGGTATCCATCAGGGACATTTGCAAATAACATGAAAATAATCGTTAACTGTGTACTATTGAAAGACCTAATAGAGCTACAATAGACAAGAAGAGGAAAAATGGAAATATCTATCAAAACACGTCTTTTAAAGGTGCCTACAGCAAAAATGTCACTCATGGTAAGCGTCACCACCAAAAAGTATCATTGTTAGTTATTCTTTAGTAGGCGTACAAAAATTTTATTCCAAATTTCATTTCATAGTTCTGCAGTCGATATATTCATATCTGATCTGTTTAATATATTTGATCTGTAATATTTCATTTATCTATTAATACATAATTATTCAGTGTATCATTACTGTTTGTTATATGTTTGACAGTACGCATATTGCATGTATCTATGGATGTATGATTAATAAGTTTATGAATATGTTATTTCATGTGATTTACTGTTGCATCAACATAGGAAACATATAATAGTGACATTATTAATTATATACAATCAAATATGCATATCATATATACGCAGGACCCAATAGTAGAGCCATCAATTCCAATGGGACGAAAATATCAACGATGCGTATAAAGATCAATTAATTAATAAATAATTACATTAATTATACATA
>JAGJTL010000057.1:3351133-3366989 GCA_022063505.1 Calosoma granatense
AAGCTGTAAAATGTATCATTTGATTTTTATATAAATCAAGTATTAATAATAACGTGTATGCATAATTTATAATATGCATACATATTTCATATAATATGTAATTTTTTCGAGGAAAGATATTAATGTTTGTATTTTGCAGTAGGTAAATGTTAAATAAATAATAAATCAGATAAACTGGCGCCCGTAAATATAGACATGACTCGTTATTATATATATATATATACACGGTCAACGATTTCCGTGATGGAAATTATTATTTCAATATATTATCAGTAGATACTAGCTACATAAAGAGTATGTGGTGGGGGGTGAGTAATTTCTATTGGCTGACTATAGTCAGTTGTTTCACAGAACAGTGGGAGTGGGGGTAAGGTAATATGGTAGTACGAAGTAAATAATAGTTGGTTGTACGCGTGCTGGTTTCAATTTTAAAAATAATTACGCAAAGATATATCGCTAGTGAACATGGTGCGGCATAATAACGAAAAACGGTGCTTAGATTTACATCCATACGAATGTCTATTTTGTTCTGAATTATATGGACGGCGGAAGGAAACACAATTTAGACAGAGTCTGACGGAGCATTATTGCATGTAGCCATGCGAACCAACCAGTCAGACAGGCACGGACTAAAAGTGTATCACACCAGACACTGGGACTCATCCGTTTCAACTGGTAATCCTAATATGCTTTATTTCCACCAGATTAGGGAAGTTAGGGAGTAGAAAAGATTATAATTGTTACACAACTGCAAGTTTCCTTAGCCAAAAGTCGCTTCTACCAAAAGACACCTCTGTTATATCTGCCAAAAGGCGCCTTCACCATAAAGCGCCTCTGCCAAAATGTACACCAAAACTCGTCTCTACTAAAATTTATTTCTACCAAAATGCACTTCCACCAAAAGAAATACCAAATGTCATCTATACAAAAAGTTATTTCTACCAAAAGCCGCCTTCACAAAAAAGCAAATCCACCAAAAAGCACATCCAACAAAAAGCGCCTCCACTAAAAACATCTCCATCAAGAGTCGACAAAAAGTTAATTTAGTTAAGTTTGTCGTTATATAATAGTAACTAAGAACTCCAAAAATGGTTACAATACGGTTCTGATTTAGAAAACAGAGAATATCAGAATAAATAAAATATACTATAGGTAAAATTATTTGCACGGTAAAGGAATGATTGTCGTTGGTGTGCCCGTACAAGGCGTGTACCGTAAATAAACAGGTATTTTTTCACACAAACGTACACACACAGCCAGCCAGCCTGAATGTTGACATTTATACTATAATATAAATACTAGAAGCGGTGAATCGCAAACATAAACATCAACCGTTGCAATTTTTATTCGCAATTATTTATGTATATTTTCTGTCGTTATATGTGCCGTATGTGTACGAATATTTTAGCAAAAAGCTGTTGGTAATTTGTATATTTGCTCTTTTTTAAAAAACATATTAGTATATGTATGTATGTACGGGACATGATGTAATAGTTTTTGAAAACAAATATACGTGTTTGCGATATTTATTTTAATAATATTTTTTATATTTAAAATTAGCGATGTGCAGTAAAATATATGACAACTTGTTTGTTTTAATATCAAATGTATAGTAATTTGTAACTGTCAAGAAAGTTTACAGTTTGTAAATACTTACAAGAGTATATTTTCTATTTAATAGTGTAAAATCTTGTAAGATTACTAGAGAAATATTCCGTTATAGGTGAAATAAATTAAATTGCTTTTATGAGGAGAAACAGCTTTAAATTCATATCTGCCAGACAAATTATGAGAACGTTCATCTTACTAAAAGCTTCTGCTAACTATGATTTACTTCATAATTTCTACAAGAACGGTAGAATCCATAAAGTAATTCTTCGACTGTTAGGTCTAACGTTATAGTTTGCAAATAAGCATATTGAAAGGTTAAACTGTATTCCTTAATAATTGTACTTATAAATGCGCGTTCATAATTAACTGAAAATATTCTAGCTATATATTTAAGACAAATACATTTGTCATCTTAGCATCAAAACTTATTGATTGATGATTTATTTAAGCAAGCTGTTATATAAAGCTATTATATAAAATATTCTGACATTTTAATGAAAGTTGAAACTACATACTCGCATACAGTGATGTCGGTGTAATACATATTCGGATATACACTGGTGTTGCTGCAATGTTATCCCTAAAGAAACGCAATGAATATTCCAGTTTGTGGCGTGTTGTAGCCACGATGTTATTGATAGACGGTGGGATTATTAATTGAATATAGTGTGAGAGCGCGGAAGAATGTAATGTATGCATGCTGGGGGTAACGAGTGGAAGATGTTATTAAATTATATTTTACCATCAGGCTTGGGGAATAATTAAATCGTGCCGATGGAATATCGAGCAGCCAGTAACAGGCCCCACGCTCGTGTAAACTGATATATACGTATATACATACAGTACTCCATTTCTGCTACAATGTAGTAACGCCAGTATCCGTTGTTAGCCTTCAAACTGTTAACAAGATAATCATCAATGCAGACCTGTCGATATACAGGCAAGTGACGTCACTATGGAGTCTTAATATACATATATACACAGAGCAACCAATCATGCTTCTACAGTTTTATCCCAGTGCTTCTAATAATTGCGTTATAAAGCTCACTCTGTTTATATTTAAACATAATAATGTTACATAAACTAATATTATAATCAATTGACCTATAAAATACTCGTGTAGGTCTGTTGCTTCCGTTGTTGTTGGTTGGTTGGTTGCTTACTTGATGCAGTTAAGCGGTAAGCGCTATCAGTCTCCTGTGGCGTGAGTACGTGTTTAGAATTACTTGCAGTTCCATATTTAGACGCTCATATACTGGTCTCTATAGTATCATAACGTATCGTACTTGTTGTATTGCAACGGCAAATGTTTAGTGGTACGTGATGGCCATGTTACACGACAACAACCAACGCCACACTGCGGTCAAATTACAAACTAATCGCTGAATTACACCGCTGTCCATAATCTTCACGCTGCAAGTTACATGAGTTGGAGAAAGCGTGGTAAATAATTAAGAACCAAGCACACACATACCGAACAATTGTGTCGACATAAAGGTCAAATCAATCTTGTACTTTTCAACATTGTTCTGAATTACAAAGCGAACACTAATAAAGTATAACTGACAATAATGTTCCAACACTTTGTTTTAGAGTGTCTGATGCAATCTTTCCTCCTTTGGTCTTTTGTGTGGCATGTTATTATGAATGTAAAAGTATACGTGTGCATTGTATTGCAGAGCGGAGCAGGATGTATGTGTGTTTGTGTGCGTATAAGCACATACTGAAAAGTTTCCTGAGAGCAGGACGAACCCTTTAAAGTATAAAGAAAAAGACCTCTGAAGAGATTTCCTTCTGGAATTTCGCGTTTGCGAGAAATGACGACGACGACGAAGTAACGAGAATGTTTCAAAGAAAAAAAGATTCTTTTGCGCTGTTTCTCAAGGATATATGATATGAAAAACGCATATATAAGTATATTCACAGTGCGTTAGAAGTCAGAAGTGTTAAATGTTTTACACAAGAAAAAATAGAGCAAAGATAAGATCATGCAATGCAACTTTAACTATCCTCAACGTTATAGACTACTATTTCATACTAACGATTATTTTATTTCTGATCCGGGTCACTGACACACATGAGGGGAGGTGAGAGGCAGGTCATATGTGCAGTGTTATTTTAAGGAAGTGCACCCATAAGGTGCTCGGAACTGCTTACGCGGCTCGAAGAGCTAACGATGTGTAAAAAACGAAAGGACGCGGACTGAATTTATTAGCTAGCTGCATCTAAAACGTTCACCAGCCACTCGACATACCCGCGCATAGCAGACCATATTGATCTTAAAGGAGAACAACTTACCAAAAACAACCATCACACATGTCTATTAAACCATCGGGATCATCCAAATATGGCCATCATGATTAGCAAGAACTAGATAATCTTTTGAAAGCGGATGGTAAAATAAAATTATCAAAACACTTTTTCCCATATGACTTCTACTTGTAAAATATTCCCGATATCACACATGTAATATACTCACCGTTTATAATTTATGACTGGAAATATCTGGAAAATAATATTCCATTTGGACATGTTACGTTCCATAAATATTATCCAATAATATATAATCGTAATTTAATACGATGTTAGCCTAAACTGGCATGGATGCCTGTGAGTGTGAATGTGTGTTAGGATACAGATTGAACTAGTTATATATCACGTAGCGTGGAGAGGATTTCCAGGCTACGGAAGTGATGTCATATTTGATTAGGATGATTCCGTCGATCGGCGAAGGTACTAACGGCGTAAGAGCAGACAACCAGGCGTAAAGTTGCCCAGAACCAGTTCACTGAGAGCAGAGTTGGACTTGGAATTTTCAAAATTCAACCAATATCATTTTCAATCCATTATACCAATTTTTAATACTATTGAAACTGTTGAAGAATATTAGAAAATACAGAAAAGTATAAATATATTTTGTAGAAATGGACAGGAGGATGTGGGGCTCAAGATTTACTCTGAGGCCAACTCTGATCTGATGGGTTAGTCAAGCGACAAGCAAAGAGCCAAGACAGCCTTAGTTTGGTACGGGTCAGGGCAATATGCTCACCAATGCTTGCTTCGATGCACGCAATCATATGCGACGCTGCACGATGCCTTTATAATGAATGACTGAGCTCTACTCCTGCTAGTTCCTGCTTCGTTATTCTTTAACCAGTTAATTCTCCTCCTTCCAGTTTGTAAGCATTAGTAAACAAATTATAAAAGAACAAGTTTTTATACTTAAAAAAAGATTTAATAATTAACACCTGCTTCGTGGCAAATTAGCGTAAATTTGTATTTTACTGTAGTCGGATATACTTAGTACGACAAAAAGAAATAACGTGATGTTTTTTGCCATTATCAGTGACACGAGTAGAAAAATGTGGTCGGCGGCAAAATTAATTAATAATGAGCATTACTGCACGCACTAAAACAATTAATTATGCAGTATGTAATACACACTGCGTGTATATACAGGCTGCAACGTATTTACAGTGACATATAATACACAGTGGATGTTAATTTTAATTACAAGTCTAACATTCTGAGAAATATGAATTCGTTTATTCGAAATTTAGTTAATGTTAAATGTTAGAGACTGTTAATATTTTAATGTTTCCTGTGGAAAGCTTTGGAAGAACTGCTGTATTTATAAAATGATAGGATATTCGTGATACCTGATTAAATCAGTGGATTTAATTAATAAGCTATGTTTTATAATCATTATACTATAATTGGATTCGTTAACAGATGGTCGAGATTGCTTTCAAGAAGTTCATAATCACATTGTTCCATCTTTTATAACTCTGAACCGTTACAAATACTGTATGACATCATTTCGTAATGAATCTTTCACCTCCATACCGTCATCGAAATATAATTCTAAAGATTTCCAGTGAAAACTCAAACTGGGACGTTTTTTTTTTAATTAGTGCCACCTCTTTCATCGTGCCAGTGTTTGTGTAGAACACAAACCTTCAGCAGACAGGATTGAGCGTGTTCTAATGAGGTGAAGGCTTGTCTTGTTAGACCGCCTGGCTGTCATACAAGCAATGAGATAACGGAGATGTTATCTTCTAGGAAATTGCTCCATGTAACCGGCAGATGATGAGCGAACATCACAACCAGCCGGGCAGAAGGAGTTTTCTCTCTCTCTCTCTCTCTCTCTCTCTCTCTCTATGTCATGAATGAAATATATTAACGATATTGTGAAATTTTTACACTACGAAATATCAACCACAACAACGATGACACGAGAAAATATTGGAATATACATACATGAAGTGTAAATGAATTTTGTAATGGAAATGTTATGAGTAGTGATACGAATAAATTAAAAATGAAATGATGTGTTACAGCATTATTACTTGTAAGAAAGATATGGACACTTCATGATTGAATATTCAGAGAAGTTGGGAATGAATTTTCCAGTAGATTTAATAAACTATTACATTTCAAAACAAATACTTTTCTATCCTAAATGCTTTCGGTATTTTGAAGAGAATAATTTCTTTTCTACCAGAGAACGAAAAATCACTTTTCCAAACGACGACGATATTAAAGTGAAGCACTCATGCCTGGCAAATCTGCTTAGCAATAGTCAAAATATTTTCTCCAAGATGCTACTGCTAGCATGTTCGCAAAGTACAAAGACGGAAGGCCTGAAGGCACCAGTTGAAACCAGTGTGGACAGATGTGTTAGTCGGTTCAGCGAACACAGAAGGCTGTGTACGTGTGTAGGCCTATTACCTGTAGATGTCTCCCCAGAGAATCCTCCCAAGCCCACTTGGATATATGTCAGTGTATATGTGTGTGCGGTCGACTACATCGTACATCAACCAGAGCAACAGAGATGGAATGATGGAAGAAAAAAACAAGAGGATTTGTATAATACAAATTACACTCGTTGTATTTTTTAACCAGCCTCATTCGCAAGAATAACATCGTCCATTGATCTTCTTGATAGAGGTATTTGTATTCAAATCGGAAATACCGGATTATTTTTAAACCTTAGTACTTATTGCTCCATTTTAAATATAGTTGATCCTTGCCATTTTTAAAGATTTCTAAAACTTTATGAGAATCTTTTCAGTATTTTCAAATGGCGAGTTCTTCGATTAAAGGTTTTATTTTTGCAGAGCAAGGACCTGTTTCACGTTTGGACAAGAAAAAGTGTATGTTTTGTTAACAGGGGATGTGTTTTGGTATGTACATTGTGTTTGCCAGCAACAAAAGGATATTAGAGGATAAGCAGGATATAGGATAATGGCTGGGTGGAATAAATGCAAATGTGATAATGGCCGGCACAAACTAAAAGAAACGACAATTCCATTCATGGAAAACACTGGAAAAGAGCGAGAGTGAATATTAACTTGAATGAATATCTATAGCTGTAAGTATTGTTTTAAAATTAGTTCTAAATGAATAATGCTATATGCTCATGTATGTATTCGTATATATACGCATACACACATATGTATGTACTTATGAAATATATATGCGATAATGGAAAATGTCGTCATGATGTGTAAATATTATAAAATATGCAAATTCTAATTTGCTTGTTTAAATATTTAAACACGTTATTAATTATGTCTAAATGAAATTGTACTAGGTATATACTGAAATAACTGAATGCCGTCGTCCATGATGTTTAAAATCATTAATGACGTTATTAAATGTATATCTTTCAGAATGTAAATAGTACTATCTAACTCACACAGAGTAGTACAGTATTGGTTAGTCTAAAGTTTACAGGGTGTCCGGAAAAAAACCGAACATAGCAATTTAGGGGTTAATTTTTTGAATTATTTTTTCCCAGTTCATTTTAGCGGAAAAATTTAATTGAAAAAGTTGTTTAGAATTTAAAAATTCATAATATGGCGTTATAGTTTCCAAAATGTTTTCATATTTCGAATTAACTTTGAAATATCACATTTTTCTGACAAATTAGTAGGCTACAAACAAAAATTTTGACATAATTCAACAACACATAATCGGAACAGTTATTTCAGATTATGTATTGTTGCTAACTGTGACTATTTTTGTTTTGTGGCCAGAAGATTAGAAAATCTGTCATGAAAATATGATATTTCTAATGCCTTTTTCTCTATGTACAAAAGCATTTTAGAAGTAATTGCAACGTAGTATTATGTATTTTTTAATTCTAAACAGCTTTTTCAAATAAATTTTTCCTGTAAAATGCACTGAGAGAAAATTATTCGCGAATTAAAAAATTCAAACGTAAATTGCTATGTTCAGTTTTTTTACAGACTCCCTGTATATATGCTTCAACATAGATATGAAATACATCAATCTACAAAACAATATAAATATTTTTACTTTAGACGAAGTACATTCAATTGTTCCATGCATATTTAAATCCATTTCAATTTCTCCGTAACCAAAATGCAGTCAATATTTCCTAACTTAAATATCTGCCTGAAATCACATTTATCTTTTATTGTATTACCGCAGACTGCTAGAATTTACATAAAACATACACAACATTTATCTTCTACTCCAGTTGAATCTAAATTACTCATCCGTTTCGGCATTTAACCAATAGCAAACGCCGTTTTGAATGTCACTTAGTTAAACCAGCCAATGAGACAGCGTTCAAGGACTGTGTGGTGGAATGGGGAACCAATGAATGGCTTCACTTAGTTCCCCACCGGTACTACTGTGCCATCTGCCGGCGAGTTTACAAATAACAATAACGGTTTGAAACTGAGATTAGGTTGTTCTGAAATGCACTGTCCCCCCGCATACTAGACAGACTTTTGCCAATAAAATAAAACATTCTTTTCTTTCTTTTGAACTGTTTGTGCTTCGAAGAGAAATGTGATTTCTCGCTCGCTCTCTCTCTCTCTCTCTCTCTGTCTCTTTGTAGAGAATGGATATTGTAAAAGTTTTTAAAATACGATTTGTATATAGGTCTGTTTTATAATTCGCGTTCGCCAGTGCTCTAACGAGAATGCAATAAAACTCAGCAATAAGCTTTTTTTGTCAGTTACTATATTTTTTATCTTGATGTAAAATGTTTTTCTAAAAAATACTGTTAGTACTTGCTTTTGCTTTGTAGATATTTTTGTTTTTGGGTTGTTTTAACAGTAAATTTATCGTGGTAGAATTAAATATTAAAATGATCTCAGTACTAATGCACCGCCGATAGACATTATTAAACATTTGAACTCGCAGTTGTAAATATTTCACATCGTTCTCTTTATAAATAATTCATAATTCTACTGCTAATATTTCATGGAATCCTTATTCGCCATTTGATTTATAAATGTTAAACACCCATCTCTACTCGTATATATTCTAAAATTCTAAAATAAAAACAACTGGTTTTATAAAAATATTTATGTTTAATATAAATGGCAAAAACTTGTACAAATACTACGTGAGGCTATCTGATAAATTTCACATGCAGATAACACTAATTATAATAGGTTTGAATGGAAACATACAGAGACGGATTAATTAATAATGTAATGTGAAGGTTTCTATGAAATATTCAAAGGCTACATGGTACAGTAAATTATTTAGATAGCTGATTCTGTCAGTTACAAGTCTTTGAGAAATTTTGTAAACAACATTATTAATTTTATCCAACTTCATCGTCATCATCATCGTCAGCGTAGCCGAACAAACACGAATCAAGTTTAAAAACAATAACAACCAGTAGCACGTTTAGGAATAATTTCTATTCTGTTATTACAAGAGAGAGTATTCATTCAACAAACTACAGAATAGTATATTAATTAAAAAACAAATTAATGTATGTATTTTGTAAATAATTGTGACTGCAAGGTGAAGCGTTGGAAGAGTCTATTAAGAAGTGCAATGCAATAGAGGTATAATGGCAATCCGGCGTGGTTGAGTTATAACCGTCTCCAGGGAGAAATAAAATGAAATATTCGAAAAGAGCTTCTATGTTTTATTATTCGCGGAATCGTGGTAGAAATAGGTTAAGTGCAAGCAAGGGCCTGCAATCAATAGTCCCCCGTGCAAGTTACCCTCGCATATAGAAGCAAGCACCAGCAGCAGATATGAAAATGTACAACGATCAACGGAATAAGACTCTTTCAGAAATATATATTCATGTATTCATAACTTCTCTCAATTCTCGACTAGCAGAACCACCTTAGCCTACGTGCCAGTCATTTGGTATACAATATTAGGTATTTAACTGATTGTTCTAACATCATCTCATGCTATAAATAGTCAGTAATAAGTTTAGGATTATTAGTTGACATAGGAAGAAAATCTGTGTAAATGTTTCTGTATATAAAAGAGTATGTGATTCTGTATTATGTTGTAAGGATGTAGTCTAGATTGTACTGAAGGTACTGCGTAGCATGTACGCCAGCTAAATAGGGAAGCACTTAGTGAGTTTAATGTTGCTTGCTTTACCGATTGCTGCTGCCGTACTAAGAGCTGCCGTGTGTTTCCAATGCAATATGTTAATTAGTAGAAAGAAGTGGCTCTAATTGAATTATCCTCCCTGCTCTACCAGTTACATTTAACCCGAAATGTAATGAAAATCCCCGCTCATGGTACATTTTATTGTACCACTTCTAATTAAATTAATTTGCAGTTGTTGTAACTTAAGAACGTTATCCAAACTGATTGAAGCCACAAAACACAGTTATAATTTTGAAATAAACAACCAAGAATATTCTATTTCTTCAAAGAGTTTCTTTAGGCCCTGTACACAAAATTAGAAACGTTAATGTCCATTAGCTATTAATAGAACCAGCATGTCATAAATCTAAACGCAATTTCATTTAAATCTAAACAACTTACGCTAGCGTGGAAGGAAGAAATATGATCAGCGCGAACATATGGCTTGGAAGTTTTATGAAATATCAAAAATGTGATACATCAGTTACTTTACCAACTTGACTAGTTCATGTATCACAATTCAATCGATAAAGTGTTGGGTTGTTTCCGTAGCTGCAGAGGAGTGAGTAAAAAATGATAGCAACTTGAACATATATATACACAGAGAGCAATAGAAGGCGAAGAAACTCTGTTCATGAGAACTACGGGAGTGTTGCTTTCGTGTCAAAGCTTGAAGGCATGCAATTGCTACACGCTAAACTGCCTGTGCAAACGTGCACACACACACGGAGATACTAGTAATGTTGTTTCAGATTTTTGTACTTTGCTTTTTTACGTTCTGATTGTTGAAAAAAGAAATGCAAGGAATATATGATGATATGTAAGAAATTACACAAGAAAAATTAACGTAAGAAGTATTATTCGTTCTTGTAATAGTTTTTAATGTGTAATTATTTGAAATATTATTTGGAAAGAGAAATCTTACAGGAAATGCAGTAAATATTAAATATTGCAAATATAAGTGAATTATTGCAGATGAATTGCTTTCAAAAATATAAGATTCTTGTAAAACTATTGCAAAATATGAGAGATATAATACACAAATATGGAAAAACATTTTTTCAAAGAATATACCTTTTTTTATTCAAGTTCATTTTCGTTTGAGCGTTTGTAATGATCACAAGGAATATAGAAAAAAATTGTTAAGTTCAAAAACTAAATTGTACACAGAATATATTAATATCCACATATAAAGCCTATATTTTATATTATTATCACTGAGCACTACTTATCTTGAATTTTGTACATGTTTTCAGCAATAATATAAAGCATGCTTGTTCTGCGAATATTTTATGATTGCTGTAAGAACAATACAACATCGCGTGCTATTGTTATATTATAGTGTGTACATAGGACATATATGGCCTGTTTGTTTCTAGATATATGTACACTGATATGACGAGAATTGAACAGCAATGGATTACAGTGTACGGATGATATATCAGTGAGCGGATTAACTTGTAACTATGACTGTTTGGCTCTTGTTGTATGGCATTTACATGTGTGTGTGTGAGGAGAAACAATTCACTATTATTGATACACACACACGTATGTACAGATGTACTATATTAAATACACATACCATCATAGATACAAATGATGATGGTACATGTACAAGAGAAATATATAGATGTATAAATGCAATGTAGAGATACATATATGTACCACAATACTACATGTATATACTTGTCTAGTGATAGACATATACTAGCTGTAATGTACATATATACACACATACATGTATGTATATAGTAGTAAAAGCAGAGAAAATACTGTATTTATACTGCATTACCTCTCTGTATCTATGTATGTATGTGTGCGTGCAGTGTGTAAATCGAAATATGCATGTGAGGTAACAGGAAATGTACATGGAAAATGACAAAATGGAAATGGATTCAAACATATTAATGTATATATATATATAGAATCGCATCAAGTGAATATATACTTATACATACATACCGTATATAGTTCTGTATACATATATAGGAATATAGGCACATAAATATATGAATATATATTTTTTGCGAAACGAAAAAACGTGTACGATTTTAAATTGAACATATTTTCACACTTCACTTGATGGTGACGACAGCAAAAGACATTTAGTTTCAAGTCAATGCATTCAATTCAACACTGTTAGCTACTCTAGGGCTATTAATGCTCACTTTGACAAATAATATCAGCAATGGTTAAAATATGAAAATTAGAATCGATGTGGAAACTGAAACATTGCGTGTATTGATTACAAAATCAAGCTTTTCAATATAACCATTTGAATTAAATTACCACTAAAAGCAGAATTTAACAATTAATTTGTTTTTTGTTGTTACAGCAAGTGTTATGACTGTTAGAGTCATTAATTAATCAAAATAACTAAACTAAAAGCCCACACGCGCATGTTACAAATTTTGAAACAATATGTATGAATGAACATAAAAAATTCACGTATGTTGGCGAATAGAATATTATTCGATAAACAGTTAATTAATTTATAAAACAAACGTATTAATTAATTATTGAATTGATACCTGATGCCTGTCAGATGGGAATATTATCAAATTATACAGAATATAAAAATAGACGTTTTTATTAAAATAGTTAAAACCGGAGTTGTATATTTGTGTAAATATATTTATATATTTCCTGAATATGTGATTAACAGGATTGATTTAATTCATGATTGAGGCAACATAGAAAAAAGCATAAGTGCCTCTATTTTTATTTAATAATATCCAAATGAAAACAAAGAAAATTAATTCAATGAAATCTCATTTCTACAACGGTAAGTACAAATTAGATTTTCTTGTTAGGTATTTTTAATGTGCTTAAGTTGAAATAAAAAGCAGATAAAACAGCAAAATAATAACAACTAACAACAACACTGGAAGTCTTGCGTAGAGAACAACTAACAACACTGAAGCTTACAGGCAACAACATGTAGAACAACACAATGGTTGTTAAGGGTAGCTATATGGAATGGGATAATGTTTAACCTGAGATTGTAACACACTGAATATGCATGTATGATACCCGGGTATGGGCCGGTAGCTGGATCCAGATTACCGGTTCAACGATAAACGTTAAACATTACCATTACCTGGAGAGTGCTAGCGCGTACTTACAGACTTCAGTTAACCATCCAGTACTCAGAAATAATGTACACAAGTTAAAATTGTAGTGTCCGATCTCATTACCTACCCTCTGTCCCCCCCCCCTCATGTGTGTGTGTGTGTGTGTGTTTAATAACATTTTCCACCATGAGGTGGCAAGCGAAAGGAACAACCGATGCTGTGTTATTAGATGACATCAAAGTGTAACACAATTTACTTAAATAAAAGCACAGATAAAATTACTACTAAATTGAAAGAGATAAGAGACTATTTATTTAGCAGTGTTAATGAAATAATGTAAGTAATTTGTGTCCCTACAGACAATAGCGTGAAAACTGGGAGATGTACCCCCCATTTTTATTAAATTTGATTTTTTTCCTTTTAAGTAACATAAGTTTAAACTTGATAATTACAGTGGCTGTCAAAATATATTCCTCATTTATTCACAGTGTTTAGAATGATATTACATGCGATTATGTATTTTTCTATTTTAGTTTTTATTTATCCATTAAACCTTATAATTTATTACACTATAATATTCCTTCATAGTGCATTCTATAAACCATTTAGCTTAGCGTCCTATTTATAATCCAGTCCTCTGTCTTGTACGACTGTAGCGCCGCCACAGTGTGGTGGACGATTGTAGAGTTAATCCAGTTCTTATCAGTAGCTAAACAGACCACCACTGTCCCCTCCCCCCACTCTTGTGCAAAACTTACCAGTCGGATTTAGAGAATACAATTAAAATCTGAATCTGCCTGCGCAGAGTCAATAAAGTATATTTACACTGCTGTTACTAACTCCAACTTGAAATGTTGAAATCGCTATAAAAAGTAACAAAATTTCATTCCACGTACTGTAATTTCCTTAGCTTTCACACATGTATGCCTATGTGTATGTGTGTGTGTGTGGAATTTTTAAGATTCTGGCAGTGTAGAGAAGAGAGTGATTTTGGAGACCACAACATAATAATACTTTTAAGGAGAATTCGATACAAGTTCGTACATGTGTAGAATGGAATACACAGACACACAGCTATGCGAGCCCAGGGTTTAAGAAATAGAAGTTTCTGTTGTCACAAGCTTCTAGAACACAATAGTTTCCTTTGATCTGTAACTTTCAGCCGATAGATTGTGTTGTTCTGAAGAAAAAGTTGTTAGAACTCTACATACATAGCAAACGAAATAAATGATTATTTTGTATGTACTTGGCGGATGATTTAATTTATTATACAATTCTGTTTGTCTGTTAGCAAGTAATGAAATTGTTCTTTTACATTATGAAATTAAGTTGTCTATAATTTATTAATACCGGGTTGCTAGGGCCAGATGCAACACTATTGAATATCTGTCTAGTAGCTATAATGTTATTTCATATATTGCTTCGATATTCGAGATTAAATACACTATTTTAAATTCTATACATTTGGGAATGTCAATTAATGTACAGAAATAAAAGATTGAAGAATACTAGTTACAGGATGAAATGACAGCATGTTAGTGAGAATAATTGTGAGGTAAAGTTAAACTTTGAGTTGCAACTGAAATTTGGGTCAGACTGTGCAACGGATACGCGGTAAAGTTTGTAAGTAATCAGAGTTCAGTTTGAACATTTACAGAGAGCTCTGTGGTGAACCACAAAACTGCATTCAGGTACACAGAACTAACCTCCAACCGTAACGTCAGTGCCCGGCAACTGATAATCATTGCAAATTACACTGATTATAAATCATTAATTCCACTAGCAAATAGAAGTTAGCAGAAAACTATTAACCGCACATGTATGTAACATTTACCATCATTCTGCAAGCCGTAACAGGTAAATTAAACCAATGAATGTTGTAGGTATGCATTAAACTCTTATTTTATTTTATTAGATAATATTTGTAAAATTGAGGAACAATTTGATTACAATTTTCACTAAATTATCCGGTGCTGAAATGTACTATTACAATTATAATTTATTATATATCATTCCGAACATACATAATAATGACAGAAAATCAATGTGATTTTTCAGTAAATTCTTCAGCGTTAGCGCTGCATTTCAGGATTTACTGTTAAATATTTGAACACTGTAAATTGTTGCCTGTCTATCTTGTGAAGGAAAAGTGCTATTGATCAGGTTTAGGAGTAAATAACATGAATAAATAATAGTAATAGTTCGGTATATACAATCATTGTATACATACACATTAAGAGGTATATAGAGGTAATGTTTAACATACATACATACAGACGTGATTAAGAACTACTGACATGGTTTGTTTTATGATTAATGTTCTTTATAATTTAATTCAAATTAAAAAAATGTCACCCATAAATTTTACACATGTCTGCATTAATGACAGGCACCAAATTTATTTTAAATGATAAATTCATTACACATTGGTCCATTCACCTGAAATAATACATGTATATATTTCAAAATACGCCTCGGGCAACAGAAATAAATAAATAATAATATTATTTTCAGCCTGTGTCTTTTTCTCCAGACACTAAATAATAAGAAAATATATTGTGTTAAAGACAAGTCTACACATTAAAGTTAATACTGTCTGTCGTACGGTAGAGACTCATGTGTGTGTGTACGTAGAGTATGTAGTGACGTTAGTGCTGCACGCGAATATTTTACTAGCCAAGTTTTATTAAGTTTAGTAGAAGCCTTAGTTGAGACAGTGTCACTTAGTTCATGACACGAAGTGCAGTTCTAAAGTTATAGTGAAGAACTCATCATATTTA
>JAGJTL010000057.1:3372006-3397502 GCA_022063505.1 Calosoma granatense
ATAATATACAGTATATTTTTAAAATTTGTCTAATTCGAAATTCAAATTTTATGTTTATTACCTTTTGTCCCGGCAGTAGTGAAATATAATATTATGTACCTTCACTGACAATAATATATCATAAAGTTATAAGTGAATGCAGTGTAAAACATTACACGAAACTATTTGGTGTTAATGACGCTAAGTTTTTTTGGGTGTTAAACATGTAAACGCATCTAATTAATTTATTATTACATTAAGTACAGAGAATCAGGCCATATGAAATATTTTTAAACCGCAATTTGCAAATTTAATTACGAGAAATGTTTGTGTTTATAAAGTTAAAAAAGCAAATCTCGTTCAGGGTGCAATGCGTATTTAACTTTTTCATTTATCTACATATATACATACATCATTCAGTCAGTTGTACCGGAAATTCGTTTAAAAGTACGTCTGTATGTGCATGTGCATATATGGTATGTATGTATTAATAGCAGTGTGTGTGTGTGTATATATATATACATACAAGTTTCATTTATGGAATAACTGTATCTGTATGCTTAGTGTATGTTTGTACACTAGACAGACATGTATATACAATACATGTATCTAAATTGTATAATGTATATGTATGTATTGTTGTACATTCTGTTAATGCTGCATAAATGGTATGTAGCTGTCTATGTTATATGTATAGGTATATATGTATGTACATATACATATGGTTCAGTATGACACGTACTGATACGTACAGTCCATACAGGCATCGAACATTTGTCTACACCTTTCGTTAACATAGCGTGGGTGAGCTGAAAATTTTAGTTAATTAATTTCATCCGCAGGCAAAATTATCTTGTATACAACGTGTAAGTTACACATATGTATATGATAGACACAGTGAGTAGACATCGATATATACATTATACTCTACACATGCATGCATGGGTGTGTATGTATTAAAATAACTACAATGGAATCCGCTTATAGTGTACCCTGAAGGGACCAGAAATTTAGTTCACTATAAACGAGTGTTCACTATAAATGAAACACATTTTATTTTTCAAATTTTTATTGGCATTATATTCTACTGATACATGCATAAAGTTTATTAAATTTTTTTTTAAATAAATGATCATTTAAATTTTAATCAATATGTATTAGAGATGATAGATTTTGACAACTTCATTTTTGCACAAATCTGTGCTTGAGATCGATAATAATGTCTTGAATAATATTAAATTTATCATTAAATGCAAATAAAGAATGTTCCTTATTTTTCGGTTTTCACACGCTCAACTGACAGTACACACGAAACTGCAAGTCTAGACGACTAACACACACATTATTTTAACTGTTAAAAGTTGTCAACAGAAAATTCATTCATTGACAACCTACCAGAGTTCGCATATAGCGAACTTAGAGTAAATTTAGTCCACTATATCCGAAAGTTCACTATATGCGAGTTTATTATAAGCGAATTCCAATGTACATCGTTAAAATAACATAGATTTCTTTCTACAGAATGATGTTTATGTATTGGATATTAAATATTATTATAAATGTTTAAACACTTACTTTTAAATAGATGGAATCAAGCAGATGATTTCAGTTCCTGTAACAATAAATATGTATGTTAGTTCAAGCAGATATTTTAATTTTAAACTAAATCTTTCATTGCAAACTATAAAAGAAATTTTTTTATAATAAATAGGTAGTTTAACGCCTAAACGTGGTCCACTTTGATACGCCACTGAAAAGTTGATCGCACTTAAATAATTACCAAAATATAGGCTGTTTATCAATAATTTCCACTCTATTACTTTGATTCGTTATAAATCACACATTAATTTCTAAGTAGCACGGTTAATGTGTTCTGATTATATTCAAAACAGATAAGTAATAACCGGTAGATAACTGCAGGTTAACGGTAGTTAACCGAAACACAATAGACATATAGGGTAGGCTAGGTAAACATCTATTCACGTTCATTAAACATAAAAGTTTACGATTATATGCTTATAGACAATGAATAAGAGTTAATGTTAGTGTACAAGGAAGAAAATGGGAATCGTATAAGCATATATGAGACACGCGAAATGTTCATCAAAGTATTAAGGCAGTATGGCTGCGTGATTGTGACTTTTCAATAGACAAGATAATCAACTTGTAGCCTAGTGTAATATGGACTTTTAAATGTATGTTATATTAGATAAAAGTTACGCGGGAATCAGTATATTAGTAAACACAATTTTCTAGTAAAACCAGTTTTTAAAATGAATTTTTAAGCAAATAATTATATTATTTCAGATATAAATTAGGCAATTTCACAACTAGATATTTAAAAATAAATATACTGAGATAGATTTTAAATAAATAAAACCTACCTTCATATTGTTGTTATGAAATTCAGAATCTTTTTAAAATAATAAAAATACCACACAGAATTATTTGTGAACTGAACCGAACTAAATAATAAATCAAAATTAATTACAACCTTCTGGTGCTGAACGATGAAAATCGTTGAAATCAAATAATTTTACGATGTCAATAAACCATAAAATCCATTTCATTAATTCTGTTTTTAACAAAAAAAAATGGGGCGAATAAAATTCGTAATAAAACCAACAAGTTTTGCTTTTATGACAATATAAAAACGACTGGTTAAAAATTTTGCACTGAATATATTTTATTCCTAATAAAAATTACCGAACGGAGAAGAGGTATTTTTATGGTGCTTAATATTATCTAGCAGCCTTGGGGAGGGTGTTCAAAATGTGAATTAGTATATGTGGCATTAGCTGTAATAATCACACAATGAATAAAAGATAATCTACTGTGGATTCCGAGAATAGAATCTGAGAAATGAAATGTCCACACTGTATATTTGTCATTGCTAGTATTAACGGTCCTTTAACACGCACTCTTAGATCTATTTCAGTGTCACATATGTATATATTTCCAGAAATTCATCCATTCAAAGTTAAATCAAAAAATAAATACATATCAATACGTTATTCAACTACAAATTATTCAGTTTCAATTTTTATTGGTGAATATATTTGATTAACTATTAACCATTAACTACAATGTGTTATTAAGATTTAACATTTTTATCTTTTTCGTAACTCAGTTTTATGTAAGTATGTTATTTAACTAAATAAAATATATAAATAAAACTAGCTAGTATAATAAAACGTTTTATCTTGTTTAAGTTATAAAATAAAAGTTTGTAATGTATATTACATGTAATACATTATGTATGTATACAAGTACTACAGTATATATTGAAGTTATGCTGCATTAAAAATGCAAAAAAATATTAAGTTATTTTAAACGGAAGATATTAAAAAAAGTTTATAAAGTAATTTGGCCGGGGTTAAATTAAATTAGCTACACATAATGCAGGAAGCATATAAAATATTATTAGAATTGATATCCTTAAATACATTTGCTTCGCTCCCCATGAAAAATGTCAATAAATGTAGTGAAATTGAAAAAATCCCCACATATTAACACTTGTGGCCAAAAGGTTTCTATAACAAAATAAATTCTCGGCATCCCCCCCAGAAGAAATCTCTATTAGTGGCAAACACCTTCCCCCGGCGTTCCCCACAAACAATATACTTCTGTAGCAGCTGGTCAGTCACATATATTTATGTCATGTGGTGATATCAAGATCTTTGCCACAAACCTCTCACACTTTACAATCTCTATTCCATATTTCACAGTCCTCTCCCTTCTCCCCCACCTCAGGTCACTTGCTTGGTGGGATGGGGGGAAGAAAAAAATGGCCACGGTATACCGAGAAAAACGTACGACCATATATGTAACACATATGTGAAAGGACATACATCATATATAAGATAGAGGCCTGCTCACCAGCGCTATAGAAATGCTTATATGAAGAATGCGAGGTTTATCTATAAATATATAGTCTAACATTTATTGTAGGTAATATTATAAACACAACAACCGGGGAAAATAAATAACATTATGTTAGAAATAACTGCTTTAAAGAAACTGTATATTTGCATGTTTTATATTTATCAAAAGTGAAAGACGAATGTGCTATTTTTGAAGAAATAATGGACAGAATCTCTTGTTTTTTCAAGTTAATATCAGCATGATATAATATCGAATAATAAAGTAAATATAATCTGAGTCAGCTGGAAGTTTTTGTTAAGAATACAAGTACGGTATAGTTTCAGAAAATGTACGACGCAATCACATGTGCTAGTCGCATTTATACTGCAAGTACATGTTGACATTTATAGTAAGTGTTTAATGGAACGGTGTAAATATTCCATGACATTTATTTTAAAGTTCACGCAAATGCATAACTGTCTACAATTTTTTTAATGCGACTCGTATATCTTACCTATAAAAATACACCTTAACGCTCTACTATATCAGGTTGAAGAAACAAGAATCTTAATTAACTAAAGAGTTCTTCTAAATAAGGTAATTAAAAAATAAAATACAGTACGCTTACTAAAGATCAAACTATTTGCAAACAAATATTTATATTTGTAAGTATTCAAGTTTACTTCCATTTAAACAAACATTTCAAATTATTTATAAACTAATATCATTCAGTGTGGAGTTGGTAACTTATTTCAATAATTTGCCTTATTCAAGTTAATCAGAATAATTATTTTTACTAGAAATAATTACAAAATTATCTATTAATATACTACTTACCAAATAATCTAAAACCAATGCTATACTTTCGTAAATTTTGGTTATATTTAAAAACTAGAATATATTATGTATTTAAAAAGTCATATTATTTCATCACTTATCGAAAAGTATTAACGCTTCGAAATTTCGTTAAACAATTCATAATTCTAAACACTGGCCCTTTAATGTCCATATGTAATGTATAATAAATTATTCAAAGTTTATATAACAACTGATTACAAAGATCACAATTGGTGCGATCGAAGCGCACGAAGTGTTAAATCACGGAACTATCTGTGTACGTCTTTGTGCGCGCATCCACCAATAACAACTGAAAGGACACCGGGCTTCCTGGTGACTTGATCCTTCGACATTGAACGCATGCGCAACGCTAACGTGTACGTGTACACATAAATGTACGTATGTATGTGAAAAGGAGGCTGCGTGACAAATACCTATGCTTATAAAAGTTACCCTGATGATTTATTGAATCGAATACAGGATTTTTTTATTCACGATACGAGTTTTATCAGATTTGAGCCGAAAGTTTTTTGATTCCTACGCAGGAAGAATAATATGAAGGGATGTATCGTCGTGATGTTTTGCATGAAAAATACGCCTGCCTAAATGAAGATGAATCCGTGGCTGGTTTAACACGGAAAAAATGTTAGAAAGTTGCTCGAGGGAATTTCAGGTAGGCTATCTGGGGGAATGAAAAATATTTAGTAATTATTTTTTGAAAAGCCTAACATGTCCGTCAGTTCGGGCAGTTTGTATATATTCTTGAGCGATAGAAATATTTGTATTTTAAATAAATTCTAAAAGGATATATCGCAATGGCGTTTGAATAAGATTTGAATCCAACGCAATCTGTTCAAAACTAGATGTGGCAAAGTGTAATATCACTCCAGCAGTGATGTTATTACAATCTCTACAAGACCTGGTTTATTTTGAAAAGATGTGAGTACAAGATCAAATATTACATTGTAACTAAACTTCTATATATGGGGAAGTTTGAACGGTGAACTTTGGTATACTTTACCAGCAGTTGTTTGCATATTAGAACGGTCGCCTGTTCGTTCGTTCGCTTGCTTACTGGTACGAACATGACGTGAGAGATAGTTCGTTTACTACGTAAATATACATCAAGTTTTAACCCTATCATACACAAATGGTCGTATATCATTATCAACTAGTATACTGGTACAGATTTCTATTTGCTCCAACTTAGAACTGATTTCATATTTGATATGTTCATTTCTATTAACGGTAGATTTTCAAAGGAAACCATATTCAGTACATCAAACATACTGGCTGGATATAATTGAATACCAATTCGAAAAGAACGAAAACAAAATCTACGAAAGAGATGTTTATCCTTGAAATAAATTGTAAAAAGAAAAGTGTAATAAAAGTAAACCTAGAAGGATGCCACAAAAGAAATCATGTAGAAACTAAAGGAAGAAGCAGAAGAAGAAGATAAGAGAGTACTGTGTTAGATTGAAGCGTGGACCAGGGTCGGACTTGGGTAGAAAAGTATTATCGTATAATAAAATCAACTAGATTTTTCTTTTGCAATTATGAAATCTTTTTCAAATGGTAATAGAAAGATTTGAATTTATAATGAGAATGTGAGAATATGGTTATTAATGTTTATTGATCTATATAATGTATGTATGTATGTATGTATGGAGATATTGTAATTTTCACCCAGTACCGAGGTATTAAGGCTCTCACTAAGTTTTAGAATATATACCCTGTGTCAGCTTAACAATTCGCTTTTAGTGAATATTTAATAAACATGCAAATTCTTGGATTACACAGGGCACGTTATGATTTTATGAGAGCATAAAAACAAAGGCTCTAACGCGTATGGTGTTGGCTGGTGGTGGATGCTAAGCGACGCTGGTTGAATAGAAAACAACCGTCTCTACATTGTTGATTTACTACATATTACCATGTATTTACGATATAAAACCATCGTGTGCTGTTATGATCGTTAGTTGGTAGGGATTCAGAAACCACATCGTTCAGTAATAATGGGAAATATGATCATTGGGAGTTGTAAGATTCTTATGAAAAAAACATCAGCACAGATGAACACTTTTGCAGGCTGTTGAATTTTGGTCTAGACTCCTTCTAACTCAATAATCTGAGTTCATCAATTAGACAACTATCGTAGATCTGTGTCCAATGGCACTGGGGGCTTCTCCTACTGGACATGCTTTTGTCCAAACTACAGTGAAAGGATGCATTACGTTATCTCATTGTATTGGAGCAAAGTACTTCCACCCTTGCTGTGTGTCTTGTTTGTTGAGATGGATCCATTGGATTTGGATTATTCTCTTGTGATAACACACAGAGAAATCCAGTAATACAAATGTGATATTTGCTCCCATCTGTGTTTGCTATGATTTATGAGGCTTATTGCATCATACAAGATTCTTTCAGATGATGGACACAAAAAAGATATACCATTACAGTATTGAATCCAACTAACATCCATTTATAAAATATTATTTTGACTGCAGTTTCAGATAATTATTTCCATACATAACAGTGTAATGTACATTTGTGAAAATGATTCTATTTTAATGTTGCATATTGTACAGGTTTGTTTTATAATAAAATTGTATTTACTGAGATAATATTTTATTGTATAATTAGATCATACTATGCATAATATGTTAATGTAACAATCATAGCTACAAAAACATACAATACTGTGGTTCTCAAACAGTGGTACAGTTCAAACTGGGGTTAGCTTTTAATATTTCTCTTGTTTTAAATCAGATCTTTTTCGGGGTTATTTACTATTTAAAGATTATTGAAGAAGAGTCTATATTTATTGCAAGGTTTTAAATTACATTTACACAATCTGTGAGCAACAGAATTATCATTATTAGGAATGTGTAAATATACTCTATTTTGGCTGTGTTCCCTTAATCATTCCCTGGACAATGATGTGTACTGAAATGTACTCACTCTATGTTAGCCTGGTATATATGTACATGTATATATTCAAGTATATGTCGGTTCGGTTGTTTTGGTAACACTGGTCTACCGGATACATCACACTGGTGTACACCACGCTTCCGGCTACATTACCTCGTATAAATACTGTATAATGTATAATCACAATCGTTTTAAATTAATTTTAATAGCAACATGCAAATTTATTAGGCGAAACGTGAAATTTGTGAAACAAGCGTTCTGTCTGGGCTCTGTATCATTAAATATATACATATATGTACAGGCAGAGAGCGTGCATATGTGGGTATATGTACAATGTGTACAATAATTAATTAGTTTAGAATCTCTGCACCTTTCTCTCTGAAAACCGTAGCGTGTAACAAAAGATATTTCCTGTTTTCTCATACATCGTGTTAGGCTATATTAAATGTCAAATAGATAAATGATATTCCTTACAACATTTCATATATATATATACATGTATGCTGCTGCACTGTGTCAGCATTCGTTTATAAACAAGAAATATAAGTTGTCAAATATTTAATCCTCCACACATAGTATGTGTATTATCTTGTGAGGAAAAACTATAACAAGCAGGATAGAGCATTAGATTAAGGGAACGAATATTAGTCAAATATATCTACACAGGTGTATTAATACTTGTAGTTTTTGTAAGGAGAACTATAGAAAAAATTACTACTTTACCAATTAAATTCAATTATTCCAACATACCATTACATATAATAATCTCCGTGATCTGCAGCTGACTTTGTCAAACTAGCTAGTTGACTTTCTTACAAATAGAAGCGTCCCCGGCGGCTGTGAAATGAATCCAGTGACGACGATGGTTACGCTGTCAAAAAGTAAATCTAGCTCGCTCAGAGAGTGTGCAGTGGCTAGCGCTGATGATTACGTGCTTTTTGATTACCAGCCGTCTAAATCCTAACGTTTCCACGTAAAACCCGGAGAAAACCGCACGAGATTACGAAGCGGTTAGTCTCTAGATGTCCGTACACACACAGCCAGGCAGCCAGAGAGAGAGAGAGGACGTGTTCAGACGTGCCAATCAGTGAACTAACCCTTCATAAGTACCTACATGGAGTTTCTTATATATAGTAACTCCATCACCTGTCCCCTGCAGCACACATACATCGCTAGCAGTTATATGCAGTGAAATATGTAAAGATTTTCATCCAGACCTCAAGTTCAATAGTGCTTCTTTTAGCCCATGTATCATCTGTGGCTTTATGCAGAAACTATGAAAATAATTACCTAATTTAGTCTAGTTTGACTACCATTCCAGCTAAAGCAAACTTTGAATCAAATTGAGTTTTACGCTTCATGTATTAAATAAAATTCTACCATCATTTATATCCATAAGATATAAAACTACGTCGTCAACATTAGTCCATATTTCATCCCACATGTATGTATGCACGTAGACATACTCGAGTGGGGAAATAGGTCGCGTGTTATGTATAATTTTGCTGACGTTAACCCCGAGACAGTGTACAGTGTTGCATGGGTGCAACACTGTTTGGTATACCACATACTGCTGTATTACTACTACTACACACACACACACACAGAGAGACATTACAGGTAGTAGAGTGATTAATGGCAAATATTTTATTTCACGCATAAGAAATTACAAGCTGTCACGTTTGCGGTCATTTATTACGTTAAATTGTATATTTGTCGGCAGTGATATTAATTACGCAGGTCAAAATGATGAAAACGCATGCATGCACAGCACAGGTGCTGCCGTACCGGATTTTAATCTCACCGGATTTATGATGTAATGTATCCTAGTTACCCACGCGTCAAACTGCTGTTATATGCTGCGTTGTGATGATGTGCGGTTTCACTATATACACTCGGGCAGTGTATACTTATTTAACTGATTAGAATCACATGTACAGTGTATAGAAACATGTAATGACCTGTCTTATAAGAATACCGGTTATTGTACATTTCCTCCGCTTTCTTTAGCATGATTGGTTGATTAGTAATCATAAAATATACAACATTCCTCATCACGCTTAGCCTCATTGGTTTAGCTTAGCATTCTCCACACTCTGATTGGTTGGCCATTACTAACTCCGCCCTTCTCCCACTACTCAGCGACGCTTAGCAACCAGGTAGTTTTTTTGTAATATTTGTAAGCAAAAGTCTTGTTATTAACTTGTTTTCATTCTTATTCAAATGTCCGTCATCCATCTTCTACAGGAGAGTAGCCGTAGGCGATATTGTACATTGCTATGTACGAATAACAGTGCTGTCAGTATGAAATTAATTGTAGAGAACATGGAGCCCCGAATGAAAGCAAACTGATTATGAATTCATTCCGAATACGAAACGGGCGCACACGAATACACTTTCGTTTTCGTTTCGGTTCGTTTTCACGTGAAGATTAATTGAGTTGAAACATTCAGAAATTACTTGACATTACTCGAATGTAATCTCTGCTCCGTTTTTGTACTAAATGCCTGGTGAAGAACATCCCAAGTGCGCGCGAGAGAGAGTGAGACAGTGAACGTCCAAGCTCCTTAATAACTTGAGGAACGTTGCTCATCTTTCTAGCCGACACTGACAGATGGCTCTACAGTCGTTTAGCCTGTAGCACAGTGAGAGGAAGAGGAGGAAGAGAGGGTTAACATTGTGTTATCATCGAGACTACCCTGCTATGAATTATATAAAACATGCTCGCTCGATTTGTGTGTAACTGCTAGTCAGTTTTACAGATTATTTTCTGCGCGTACAGAAGTAACAATTAAACGAGAAAGTTTATGTCACAGTCAACTGTTAGAGAACTTTAAATGTCCTGCCTGTGGTTTTATCTGGGCTGTGAGAGCAAGCAATTCGTACATGAAGAGAAGGAATTAAGTAGGTTCGTATGCGTCATTTCATTTAGTCTCCTAAAGGTTAAACACATTTATATACACACAGAAGAAGATGAAACTGCACGGGGTTCTATAAATCCTAAGTTTGTAAAGTTTATCCTTAATACGACAATAAAACATTTTATACTGTATTCTGTCAAGTTTAAACAACACATACGGATATCTACAAGAAAATATTACAGTATGTACCTGTATAATTTTTCCTCTCAAAGCTGTTGTTGATATTATAATGCTGCCACTTTAGAAAATGGCCGTCTCTATATCGTGGTGGATGCTGTGCATAAGCCATTACATGCACTTGCATTTTATAATAGTTTCCCTTGTCAGCAGGGAGGAAAATAAAATAGTTGAACAGTAGTGTCATAATGGAACGTTATCATTTCTTTACAGAACATTGCATATTTATAATACATAGAGGCAAATTCATAACTTGTTAACACTAATATGAATTTGCCAATTACTTGTCAGAATATAATACAATTTTAATTTACTTTAAACATTGTTTTGACTTTCAAGATATTCCCACGACTTGAAAGTATATTAGACACGGTATGTGTGGTGAGAATTCTAACGAACCACCAGATGCAAGTCTGTATTGGCTAAAAACACACGTACAGTAGCAGGTGTTTACATTACCGGTTAACTTACACGGATGCGCTCACATAAAGTGTACACGTTACGTTACGTTACGTGCGAGCGCTTGCGAAAATGCAGAACAAACCTTCTGCTGCGACTGTTGCTGTTGCTGTTTACTGTAGCTGCTGCTGCTGCTGTTATTTGTTATGGGTAAAATTGTAAATGTTAACTTATATTTGAACAGTAAACAGTGTGTCGTAGAGACAATACTGGATTTTATTATAATATCCGGATGCAAACAGGAAGAAAGCAAATCACATTGAATACTTCTTTCTTTAGTTTTTAGAACAATACCATGAGCTGGTACGACTTGTAGTGCATTTGAATATTAATAAAATAGTGAATTAATACATACAGAAGGTGTGTTTCTATATTTTAATAGTTATAATAATTTAGTTTTAACTTATTAAATATACTGAAAACGTTGATTAACGTACAAGATTTCTATCTGTAATAAAAACCTTACTGCGAACATTTATGTACTGTAACTTTTGATGGGAGGTGTTGTCGACATACTGAGACAGGGATCAACTGAGAAAGTGTTTAAGTGAGGCGGACTCGATTGTAATATATAAAAAAATTAAACAAACATTTCTTAAAATAAAAATCTCGCAGTTAACACCTTTGTAATTTGATTACTAATTTGGATTGCGTCATTTACATCCTTTGCGTGTGTACGCACGAAAACAAACCGACAAGACGTAAACTGATTTCGTTTGCATGTAGATATAAAACCCCACAACACCAGTTCCCCTGCTCCCGATGAATCAACATAAATTAACACCTCGTGCTCTCATATTTACATAGTATTAGCCACTGGAATCAGAGGTATTGTAATTTGGTTTCGTTAAAAATCAATGGCACATGATAAAAACATTCTCTTCGCATTTCCATTTTGTGACAAACATCGCCTCCACCATTTTCGATCCGTGTGTGAATCTATGAATAGTTATTGAAGATACGAGGAGGGGTTTTTGGAGAATGCCAACGGACCTGAGCGATGGTGGAGGTGGTGGCTCATTGATGAGGGTACATTTTAAATTTCACGGCAGGAGCTCGCTTCGACAAATTCACCGGAGCGTAAAGGGCAAAAATAAATAGAACGTGTGCGGTACGAAAAATACACACTTCAATTCAATTTGACAGATTCATTCGCCTTGAAAACACATACTCACATATACACACACAAACTTATAGTACATATATATATAGAGTTAAACCCGTGTCCCAAGTTCTGTAGCATTTGGTTCCATGTTCAAGCATATGCGAAGAGGAAAATTACTTTGAATATTGAAAACACCACCTTACATTTGAAAAGGAATGAAGGGCGAAAAAGATTTGTTAAATATTGAAACAGAATAAAATATTGGATATAATATTAAACTCTATAGATTTTTTGTTTTCTTAAACCTGAATAATACTACCTCCTACATGTACTATAGTTACATATTTCACTTGAATGGCGGTTATATTTGTTATTCTACGGACAACGTGAGAGTATACCACCATCCTCCTCCTGCTGACTTCATCCCTGTTGCTATACCTGCTTTCAAAGTTTAAGTTGTTTTGTTTCTTTCGAAGCACCCCCACCCCTCTCTTCCACAAGAATACAAAAGGAAAGCGACAATAGCGAAGAAAAACTTTTGATTTAATAGATTCTCAAGTTCTTTACAAAACACTTAACATTCTTTGTATATCCAACAGCAACCACTTCGAAGGTTAATTTTCTCTCGCACAGCGCAGTCGGATTTCGTATTCATTTATTTTTATTTTCATGTTTGGCAGTGCAGTGTTTGACAAGTTATTTATGTGAAAAAATTTCTTTGTCCATTGCGGAATTATCATGTAAGAAAATAGATTAATTTAGACAGTTACAATTCATTAAAAATTGGTAAAACATGGATGTCATTCTGACGTTTAAAAGTTGAACAATAATGTATATAAAATATTTGATGTAGTACCATTAGGAACCTGAAACATACTTCTGACTACATACATACATACATTTGTCAAATACAAAACATCCTGTTTGTAGAACGGTACAATTCTCTTTAGCTACAAAAATAAACATGAAATACGAATCTCTTGCAAGATGTCATTAATAATTAAACAACTTGCAATAGACTCATTCTCTAAACTTCTATTCTCTCCTATGTGTTCGTATGTGTATCTCTGTTCCATGTTTTGTTACACTTTGATGTGTACTTTATTCTATATTTTACCTATCTATCTCTACATGCTTGTTTCTGTTCTGTTTTCTCACAATCCTTGTCTATTATTAGAAGCGAATTATCCACCAGTTTATAAGCCTCTACTCCACTCTCTACTTGAATTATTTGCGCTGTCCTGAATGAATGCATCTGAAACCGGGTTCTTCTACATGCAGAGGAAATCCATTTATCTTAATAAAGAATACGGCCATTATGCTTTAATAATAATGAGTCCATACTGAAGATGTTTACTTCGTCATGTTGTGCTCAAATGAATAGACTAATCTCATTACCTGTTCTGCTTTGCTAGGTCTTCCTTCATATTGTGTACGCAAAGTTTAACGCAACTTCTAACTTTACCTCTGTAGACATCTCATCATCATCATCATCCACCTCATCAAGAAGGAAGAAGGTAATTATAAAACTTTCTATATGTTAATTATGTAACGAAAATATTCTCTTATTAATGAGAAACACCCCCCTTCTCTTAGTCTTTCATTTCGTTGCTTATTTAAAAAATAATTTTCGTAGATTAACACTTCAGTCAAACAACCAACTGGACTAAATTTCAGTCAAAATGTATGCAATATAAAATTAGCATCCAGAGATAAAGTTGTATTATTGAAAGGTTCTTTTTTGTAAAAGTTGATGCAATGCTTTGGAGATAATATAGAGGCTTGAACTGTTTCATTGGTAATATGGAAACACTGTGAATGTTGGCTGGTATAAAAGTGTTTCTTTCGTTCTTTAATCAAGTGCCAAAGTGGCACTTCTGACACCCTCCACAATTAACATTTCCTGCGTTCGCGGTTCAATGTTTCCTCCCCAACAAACCTACTTTAATTAGATTGAACTGTACGTCCCTCACACAACAACAGCATCAGCAGTAGCAGTAGCATCATGAAGAGCAACCATCTCTCTCCGTACTTTGTACACAGTAACCGCACATCTCTGTTTCTCCGGGGGGATCTATATCACAATTGAGAGATACTTCTCTTTGTGTTACTTCTGGCCTACATATAATTGCCCAGGGCACACGTGCATTAGCAAAGTGGCAATTGTCAGAGTAGAGGACCTACTCGAGAAGAAATTCGTTGTTCTTGCAGGAAAAAAGGTGGCAGAGAATCTTGCCAGTGATTGGATTATAATCTATGACAGAAGTGATTCATTAAACATTGGTAAATGTAATTTTATAAGTAACCTTGGATGATTGATACAATATACTTGTCACTGTATACACTATTACAAAGACATTAATACTTTTATAATTCCCTTCCATCATGGAGGTAACTTCAGTTTCAGTACAGTTATACGAAAAAAGAAAAAACAAAAGACACTGTCATACGAGGGATATAATACACTCTGACTGGAAATATAATAAGTGGAAAGCAAGTAAATAAATAAAAGAAAGCGGCGAATAGAAACTGATAACTAGAATCCGGATACTGCATCATCCATTTTGATTGTCACGATGTGTTCGCGCTTCATTCATCTTGTCAAGTAATACCTTTCATTTCTCACAATAAAACTCATCTCACAGAACAATGGAATAGAAGGAAAAAAGATCTTCACTCACATCTACACACTCACACATACATACGTAGAGTTCATGTCAAGTGGACTAACAAGAAGCGACCTGACACAGTATGTCGTAACACATTTATGTTTCATTAAAATAATTTCGCCACAATAAACATGTTATCATTACTATTACATCTTGTTTTTCAGTATACGCCTGGCATACTGTGCTGACGTTGGTGTGTGTAGTAAAACATTTTCTGATATAATCGTAAAGTGTAAATGTTTCTATTGGTAATAAAACTGGCAGAGTGCCAATTCAGTCCCGTGAGTCACATTAAAACATAGAAGAGGCTTCAAACATATATACATCACACACACAACACATAAAAATGTACTAATGGGTTCCTTCCACAAGGTATCGTAGGTGTTTTTCCTTCCGCCGCCAGGAAATATTACTTACTGAAGTTTTTCTATTCTTACACATTTATGGGTTGCGTTCGAAGGATAATTAACTAGGAATTGTTGGAAGTTTTACGTTAGTTCGGACGGCTGTTTGCTGATGGCGTGTTGATGAAATTATGGTACAATATTGTTACTTGTACTTTTCTTTGAACTCATATTTGCTTGATGAATGATGACTGTAGGGCGCACCATGAGTAGATATGGCTATAGACTACAGTTACATGTATCTAGTTAGACTCTAGATGTACCATTGTATCATGTAATGTTGCATTGCACTAAGGTTTAGCTTGTATGTCAGCAGATGTAAGCTATTAGATTCGAATGTAGCTTGTGAAACTAAGACACATCAGATGCTATGGTTTAATCTAGGTCTGCACCTGCAGACAACAGAGAGCTACAGACATTGTGTACAGAGATAACTCCGCATGGATATGTGGTGATGCATGGTGATTAAGTTTCAACGTACACTAAATGACAGAAATGTCAATACACGATAGCTTATAGTGTGATATATTAGTCTACACGTCCAAATCCACCCAACATATCTTGGCCAAGTTAATCTTGAGGTCAATAATATCCTGCGCACATTAATATTTAAATTACGATCAAAATCTTAATCCAATTTCAACGCTGGAATCCTGACACATATCTCAATTAACTGAACCTTTACACGGCGAGGGTATATCCCCGATATTACTCGTACATGTATCATACAACTAGGACGACTTGGACAATGTACTATGGTTATTATTAGATGGAGGGAAAGATTTGATCTTTCCAAATACTGAATCTCAATGAAGATAATGGGTTGAAAGCAAAGTGACACTGATCGTGACTGACATGTTTCGATCGTTAGTGAAAATGTGATGTCAAAATGGGAAAATCCAAAAGATCACATCGTTGCAATTGGACTGGATGACGTAGCATTTCATTTATGGCCATGACACGGCGCGGCATTGCGTTATGCCTTTTTGCCGCCGCCAGCAGGCTCGCTGACTAGATAAGTCGGAAATGAGACGACATTTTAACCATAGCACTGGCTATATCGACAGGAAATAATTAATTTTTTTCAGGCGAAGGCCTGCCTATCTTAATATTCATCTGACAGGACTGGTTTGATATTTTAATTTACGACGATAACGATTCCGGAAATTATCGCTCTCTCACTCACTCATTCATGCGTACACTATCACCGTAATACTCTCCCTCTGTGTGTGCGTACATGCGGACATCGATCAGCTGAGCTCGGAGGATTTAAATTCAACAGTCATTTATTACACTCATTTATCTGATTCAAACAACATTTTGTTACAGCAAGGTGATTTTGTACAAATTTTCGACACGATGTTAACACGAAGAGAAATATTCAACATTCTGTAATTTGAACTGGAAAATTAGAAATTCTATTTCAATATTATGGTTACTTGAGTAATAATAGAGTTTGGGAATTGGTTAGTTATTATCGATTAGTACCCCGTGTATCCCAAGGCATGAATCCCGTAGATATTAAATGTTTATTAAAGATATAACTTATGCAAGGAACTACTAATTGGCATCTGAATACGGTTAGGATAATCTATATTAGACCTGGTCACAACTTGGGGGAGGGATTGCTAGACTACTGTGAGTTGGGTAGCAGCCTGCCGGAATCCTGGATGCTGGCAGATCTTGGAGCGATGCCTGCGGACATGGTAGAGCAGAGGAAAGATCTTCTGGATGCAATCCAGACAAATGACTCCTTATCACTGGCCATTTATCACCCGTTAAGTGGAGTTTGTGTCTCTACCCTTCATGATATTGTTCCAGTTTTTCCCTGTGTGCCAAATTCGTTTTCCAATCTACAACTGACGTCCAGAGAGTAATTTGTACCCGGACCGTGTTAAACGTTTTGTTCTATGTCATGATATTCTAAATGAACAGTTTAATTAACCATTTTACATTCACAGAACATGAGTCCGTAATGTGAACAATTCATTCTTTAAGATGAAATGAAAACATTTCTTTATTTTTTCTCAATTTCCTAACCGTTTTCTAACTGTAACTGTCAAAATATTTACGCGCGCGCGCACGTCCGAAATTTTTGCCGGAAACGAATGAAAACAAAATAGGGTAATTTAGAAAGGACTGTCTCTCTCTCTGTGTTGCTGGGTTCCATGGCAGCACAGATGGCGTTCGTGTCGTTCAGCGAAAGCTCTTTGTACTCTGTACGTGACATCATTGTGTAAATGTAATGGAGGAATTTAACGCTCTGAGTTAACTTTTAGTAAAAGTGATATGATTTCCTGTAAATATCAGTAACAATCTTTTGTAGTTATTGTTATTTATTATTCACTGTTTAGTAGTGTATTTCAAACAGGTTAATAACTAATATATGTATTTAAATGAAAAACAGTGATACGTATCTACGATTTCGTTTTAAATATTTCAATAGGCTATTATTATATTTCTATAAATATTAGTACCCGTAAGATTATGAAATGTACTTTAAAACTAAATGTTCTCACAATAGTTTTTATTAAACTTTTAAACTAACGTCGTCAGCAGTAATTAGCAAGACTCAAGAATACAATAATTCATCCTAAAAAACTAGATTTCTTCTGTAAAACTTTCCAACAAGTCATATTTGAAAAGTAAATTTTGAGCAGTTATTTCTTTAAAATAAGAAATCATTAAAAGTTTTACAAGACAAATAATATTTTAAGCCATTACGGCATTCTGAAGAGAACAAAAAAAACAGTAATTTTTTGTGCCTACGCAATTCTTAAGATTTCTAAAAAGTATTTATTATAAATTCTTTTCATATTGTCGGTAATATTTTCTTATAATGAATAATATACTCTTTACAATTCGACTACGTGCTAAAGTATTACCGGATTACTCAGGTGGTAACTGGTAACGTTTAAATAATGTCATTGATAAAATGCATCCTTGGTAGAGAATTTAATCCTTACTTCTTGCCGTTAGTATATGAGATGTAGAAAGTATATATGAGATACGGTCTCTGTCTCGCTTAGTAGAATATATGTAGGCAAGTTGAATATATTTTTGTAAAATATTTCTGCTAAGATATGTAGACGGCCGTTCTGGATCCCCGAGTGAGTTACGCCGTAAGCATGTTTACATACGAGAAGTTAGGGGCTCATTGAAATGTGTATTGGAATCCCGACGGACCATACGCGCGCGAGAGAGATGTTGGAAGGGGCATCAGGAATCACCATAACTGTAACGCCAAACATGGGATCGCTTATGCTTCGCAAGCTTTTCATATTTCTGAACAGTTCACGACAATACTAGCAAGCTGTGGAATATATGCACAAGAGAAAATAAAATATACGCATGTGTTCTTCATTTCTCAGTTAACACGGAAATATTGATGTTCAAATGGAATATTGGAAAAAAAGAGAAGACGACTATAATATCGACTATCTTTTAGGAAAGAAGAGAAGCATTCTGTTAGTATTATCTACACATGTAATTATAACAATTTTCATACAAGTTCACAATGAATGTGAAGAATATACGTACATGACATTTTCGCCTGTACGACCGCCCCCTAATTGAGGCTCTGGGGCCTGCTGTATGTCTATTCTGTTCCATGTAGAAACGGTTTTGTTAAATTGTCAGTTGTGTATAATAAAAAGTTCTGTATACACCCGGAGCACACAGCATGTCAGAGCCTGTTGTACACATGTATGTATGTATGTATACATATATCTACGTGGGTGAGATATTGTAGTATTTCCCAAGGCTTTCCAGGCTCCCACTACTCCACGAATCACTACAATCAACTCTCCCGCGGGGTGTGTGTGTAGTGTGTACATGATAACATACATATACAACACAACGGCCATGTACCTTACAATAACGCAACGTAACGCAACGCGTAACAACAATACGGAACATGGATGATCTGTAAGAACCACCCTGTATTATTAAACTAGAATCATAGCGTAAACGTAACACAGTTATATTAAATATGTACAAGGCCAGGTAACATAGCTTAGCGTAACGTAAACTATATATTACAATGAATATCATCAATGTAACGGGTAAATTAACAATACTGTACGCAACATAAAGTAACATTGTTCAACAGGACACTGCGCTCCTGCACTGGCTTATTTGTAAATTACAATATTAGTTTTATTAGTGTACTGTATGAAACTCGTATCCTCTACACTGTTATTGAAAATGTACAGCTTCCAAAGGAACCGTACGTTTTCTGTTAAAACGAAAACCAAGCGACATAATTGAATCTAAAATTAAGTGTACCTATTGTTCATGACAAGATAATTCATTTTTGTAGAATTACAGCAGCAGACGCCACGCAAGGATACATATAACGTAACGTAACGTTTGTGTTGTTATTACATTTATGTACAAATGCTGTCATAGTCTCAAGGAGTACTACGTTATTAGTAGAAGTATAATACATCCCTCCCCTACCTCAGCAAGTTAGCAAATAGAATATTACAATACAATAATGCTAATCCCCGAAGGGTTTTGCGGCTTAGACAGAAAGGAAAATTCAGTAAGAAAATTTATTAATTAATGTTACACTGTGTCAGAATTAATTAATATTTCCTTCAGGCTTCTCAAACATTTTAGTATATCTGATCGAGTTTATGGAAGAAGATTAAGATATTATAATAAAAGTGTAGACAAGGAGATAAGTCTCTCTCTACTAACTGTTAAGTTTGTACTAAAACCTTCTTTATTATTTTTTGTGTTTATTAACAATTGTAGGTCTCTTGTATAAAATTTCAATGAATAAACTTAGCTGTCATTTATTCGTCAAGTAATAAAATTCACAGATATAATATTTCATATTAAATTATTTTATATACGAAACACAATATATAAATAAAAACTATGACGTATAAAATGCATATATTTCAAGATATCCGTGTGTGTGAGAGAGAGTCTTATATTTAATATATTTCATATCCACATGTGGCATTGTCAAGTACAACTTAACTGTCTCATATGCAAACAAATACACAAACATGCATGCAAGTATATATGAAGTATATTAAAAAATTTTGAAATATTTTTCATTACTTTTGGTAAATTAAAAATGAAACAGGTTTTTACAAAAAACTGTAAAGGCCACATGACGTTTTAAAATATAAATTAAAAAGTTTAAATTATGTATACATTTTACGGAGAGAAAAAGAAAATAATGTCTGCTGGTGTATGGCGAGTGATGTTATTTGTATTTATTAATAAATAAAGTTATTGATACTTAAAAATAAATCAACCTATACCGTTATTATCATGGACTCTTTCACCGAAATGACCAATTTCTCTTCCCCCCTCTTTCAGGTTCATTTCAGAATTAATCTCTGATTTCCACCTTTGAAATCTAACGTCACGCTTTTTTCAGCATTGCTTCTATCGAAGCATCAACGGATCCTTACATTTTTTAATCACAGAAAAGTTTTCTGTAACAAAAAACGCAGATCCAATTAGGAGCAGGAGGCTAGTAGTTCGGTTGACATAGAGGCCAACATTGAGGGTGAGTACGCACGCTCGCGCACTTGCAATTATCATGCACGAGAAGCGTAATTGTCGAAAGCACGTAATGAATCAGTGCGCGTATGGTTCTAATTAAATCGATGGACGGTAGCAAAGATATGAAGAGTAAGGGGTCTGTTTCCTACGCAGCTGTACAAATAGCTAACACTGGAACATCAGTCTTTATAAGCCATTCTAGAGCATTCAAGATTCCGAGAGACAAAATGACAAAAAAAACTTTCATTTTGATACCAATTAACATTCATAGCAAAGATGAACAAAGCAGGATTTTAAAATATCAAGTATTTAATCTTTATATTTGAAGCATTTATCGAGAATTATGTTTCAAATAAATTTCAGCAAACTCAAATCTCATGATAACACATTTACCATAACATACATTGATGAAAACATACCTTAAAACATGAATTAAGTACGGTACTTTTTATTGCGACATTTTCCAAAGATTACAAAATAAAGATGGAAAATATACTTATTTTTTATAGTACAAACGACCCAACATATAAAAGTATTTAATTAAAACAAGTAGGAAACTTTTTTTCGCCACAGTTTTATATTTTTTACGACACACCACATAAAGATGAATCGGATATTGTAGAAACCAAAAAGGTGACCTGCTTGTCGGCTACGGAACACACATTTATCACATGTGAGTTATGGCAGGGGGTCTAACAAAAATGTTATGTGAGTGGCCAGATGTTACCCACTTTTTATCAGCAGTCTAGCGAGTGGACACACAGCGGCGGATGTAGTCACATCTTTATTATACTTCTGCTAAAGCACCATAAGCAGATTTTCATATTAACACTAGTAATATTGAACGTTTGTTTAATATAAATCTATTTTGCCCATTTAACTAGCATTACTTGCATTATTTATTCTCCAACATTGAATCTACCACTAATATTATTATCACATTTAGTTGTTTTCAAAATCTGGTAGACTGTTTTATTAGTTTCATTGTTCCATGGCATGATATTAACACTGATATTTGAGCATTGCTATTGTTGTTGTTTGAATTGAGTTTGTATTACAGCAGCAGATAGGTCGTTAGCCATAATTTAAAATGTAAATGAGAATTCTAGTAGTACGAGTGCCGGCCGTGTGCAACTGAGAAAACTATTTGCAGTAAACCGTGTTTATGTCTCGGACAAAACTGGACCAGATTGTTGTTTGAACTTTACAATAGTAAATGTCGCAGCGTGGATGTCAACTCATCCAAATCTTGTAGAAACATTATCCTTCTCATTAAACGTATTGTATACATCTACGTATGGACGATTATAGTTTAAGAATTACCGACCGTTATTAGTCCTATTGAATGATAATCAATACACGAATGCTTGGTATCTTCGTACTGATGAAGATCAGCCATTCAAGCGTGCAATGTGGTACGCTATCTGACTGTCTCTATAGATTAAAGCCCGGAGTAGTTCCAATCATTGAAGCTCTAGCTAGATAGTTCCTGCCACGATGTGTACGTGTGTGTGTTCTCTACTCGGTTCAGCAAACTGTATTAGATACACCAGACACAGTCGTAACGTAACGTTACGTAATGTAATGTGCTTGATTGTGTGTTGTGGCGTTACGTTTAATGATTCGTGGCGTTGCTAATACACTTCGTACATGCAAATGATTCTATTTGATAATTGCATTGCAAACATATATGTGTATATATGTGTGTAGAGATGTATAGGGAACAAAAGTAAGGAATCTATGTATATATGTATTTGTGCGTATCATTGCAGAGAAAGTAATTGCAGTAATTCCAGTAAATGTACAAAATCTCTACGAATAATGGTAAGGTATTTTTAGTATGTTAACCTTCGCAGTTTCTAGCAATCTTTATAGAACATTGTGGAACGAATGTACAATCTAATTTGAAGAGGAAAATCAAAAATATACTACGAGGTAATAAATATGTCTTCTTTGAACATTTAAGCGAATGTAATTTACCATTACATTGTTATATAAAACGTCTTCAAATTTAATTTCCTCGTGAAATGCGTATTAAAAACTGCTCGTACAAAATTAAAAATCACTTGCATACGTCGATTATTCTGTAAGTTCTCGAAGAGTTAATCTGAACATTCGGGGTAACCAGATGTGGTTATGCGGAACTTATTAAAAATCTCAATATACGAGGATGATGAAGCATGCAGCAGGATTCCAGTGAAGCAGCTATGGGTCGGTTAATAAACTACAAGACGTAAGCACCCCTCCATGTATTGTATTGTATATCTAATCGTTCTAATTCCATACAAGTGTTGAGGACAACATAACGAATGTGAAAATGGTCTAGTAATGTTGGGGAGTGGGTCAGTCGATATTCAGGACACGCCCGACTCATTGGGACCGATCACGAGAAGGTCCTATGCGACATTTCGACCGCATAATAAATGACCTATCGCACGGGGACCTGATAAGCCCCTCTAAACGTTGTCCAATCATCCCACCCTATTTGCGCTGGTATATTCATTGTTTATTATTGGCTACAGAGGTGTATTAACAAAGATTCCCTGCATGGATACATGTAGAAATGGACGACAAGTTCAAGATGGTCAAAGGAAAGGGTTTTCCTATAAATTCATTATGGAATTTCAATGATTTTCCATCCTGGTGTACGGTAGTGAAATGCTGCGGAACAGTTACAGCACGTTTTAGGATTTGTCTCAAACAATCACATGGAATGTCTAAACGAAAGTTATTGGTTTTAGTGCGCTGATATTTATTTTTATCAAATACACGTGACTGGAATATTGGACACGGCAAAACCTGAACAACCAACCGAACATTGGAGACCGCTTAACGTGGAGAGCGTGCTTCCAAGTTTTTTCTTTTTACAGATTTACTCTACAACGACCAAAGAACAATACACTTAATACTAGAACTAATTAATACTTCTTAATATCGTGTAATAGATTGAAAATGTCGGTAGGAACTTTTCTAATTACTAATCTCACGTTTGAAATGAGACATTAGACTAATTGGAATGCTTACTTTAAAATTGATCTCAAAAAAGATTTATATTTTCCTAGCATTAAGAAATATTCACCTATCGATATCTGTATTATTACTGGATTAAATATGAGATCAATTTATGTTATTGCCAACAATATCAATATTTGACACTGTCAGTGGGATATCGTCCAATATCTGTTGCAAAAGTCTTAAATATCTTATATATTACTTAGAGGACAACGCACGACATGAAATCATGGAATAATTCAGTGGTCTTGACAAAAATGTGACACTTGTCAACTAGATAAACATCTAAGTGAAATATGTTATTATCTCTATAGTTCTGTGATATGTCCGAAGTATATTTATCGTTTTTTCCATGGACTAAATAAGGAAAATTAGTCCTAGATATTTGATAAGTTCATAAAGGATTATAAGTTTGCTAATAAATTAATATTATTATTCTCAAATGAAAGGAATGCTTGATAGCCTGTTTATATGATGAAAAAATGAGAGGGGGTGGCTGGTTATTTTTCATGCGTAATTTCATAATTGGCCTCCTGGTGGAGGTCATGCAGGTTGGCTCTTGCACAATGGCAAGAGTAGCTATGTCACTACGTTGGAACCCTGTCTCAAGATTCCCCTGCAGTTATATCGCATACTTGTATACAGACACTATAAAGAACGGGGATGAGGAGGGGCGGGAGTTGTCCTTTGTATTACATACTTACCGCTCTTAGCAGTACTCACATAGTCTCTCACAGTGTCTACGCCGGTATAAAAGAACTTTACAACGTGGAATAGTGTAATATAAAAAAGAAAATATTAAATAGCAACGATGGGTAATTTCAATGTCAGGTATTTATTTAAAAATAAACTAAGTTATATTATTTTATATAGCGCATTGAATATTCACTAAATGTTGTAAAATTCGCTGACAAGTTTGAACTTGTTTGTACAAATAAGAATGAGTTTATATTACAACAATTACAATATAGTGTTACTGGGATTTGTATATCGATAAGTAAAGATTAGAAGACCAATAAATATAGAAAAGTACTTCTCTCCTCTCTCTCTCTCTGTGAATGGTTATTGCCGGTATAATAGAATTCTGCATTTACAAGGAAAACTTTTAGCCCTTTAGTGTAAAAAGGTAGAAATTGCATCGATGCGACGAGGGTAAGCGCCCGTTACAAATAGGTTAAAACAAATGTTTTATTTTATGAGAACGAACTCTGCACACTGAGAATTTACTGACATTAGCATTTATCCTTCGATTTGTTCCGCAGTAATCCGAGTTCTGGAACACGTTAATGTTATTTGTGAACAGAATCATAGACTTTACAATGCACTGGATAAAACACACACACACACACAGACTCTCTACAGTGGATTGTTACTATACAACTCTGCACGACCAAACTAAAGAGACTGTAATCTCTAGAAGTTTTAGTTTATATAAAACTTTATACACTTAGCAAAGTGTAATTATGTAGAGTGATAATATATAGAACATTTGGAATATTCACTGCAATCTGGTAATATATCGTATGGAGGGAAATGATCTGGCATTATTTATATAAAAGTCAAAGATTATTATTGCGCAAAGGCTAGAGGGTATTAGACATGCATT
>JAGJTL010000057.1:3403000-3415602 GCA_022063505.1 Calosoma granatense
AATTTGAAAAAGTTTTTCACAATATCAATAGCAGAATTAATTCTAATATTTAAAATAATAGTAAAAGTAATTTAGCGAAATAAATAATATCAAATGATCTATCCAGTGTTATATTACTTGTGTTAAAATATGTGCAAACAATTTAATCCAACTACCAAACTTGATTCTAAATTGATGCAACCGTAAGACTGTTGAATGTACCTTTGCCTATTATTAATATTATTATCTTCATTCTAAATCTTATATAAGAATGTCTGCTTTAATCTTCACTATCAAAAGAAAAAATGTAGGCAGGTATTTACAAAAAATTCATTTTGTGGAAAAGTTACAAGCTGCGCTGTAATTAGCTCTTTTTCTGTCCAACTTTATATTTTATTCAGTAATTACAAAGCTCGCATATTAATTGCAGATGGAAATGTCACGTAGCATACAGCCAACACAGGGGAAAGCGAGAATTATCAACGCATTCACTACGTTGTATTACTGTCAGAGCTCTGACTTGCAACCTGCGATCAATTATTCATGTCACAAGATGTCGTACATTATTAATTATCATTAGTCATATAAGAACACCGCAAAATGTTTATGCATGTCGTAAAGTTTCAGTGCATATTATGCAAAACCAACCACTGCACAATATCAATTTCGAACAGCGTAACACCCTTTAGAATGCACAATACTGTGAAGACATAAACCAAAAAATCGCCACAACTGTAACTCGGATCGTTAAATTGATGTTAAATTCTTAATCTACGCTCCAAAATACCCCAAGTACTATAAAATGAACATTTGACGACTAATAGTTAAGAAGTTATTCTAATTTCTCCAAACACAAAAATTGAACATTGAGATTTGGATATATGAGCGATAAGAGATCACGGTACGCTTTTCTCTATGGACATTGTCACGTTACGAATATAAAATCTTTTACATGTGCCTCGTAGATAATCGTGTGATATTTGAAATGACACTACTGGCTAGCGATAAAGTTACATGAATACGTATTTAACAATATCACAGCGAACATTGGAGTTACTGTTTGACCTGAGACCAGCAGTCTGCCAGGTTTGTACGAAGGCTGTTTAAAAACATTGGTGTAATAAAACGGATTATAGATATTCGAATCGAATGCTTATTGCATTTTTATATCGCAATCTCGGTCCAAATCCCGACCTGTACCTAAATATAGAATGATATCGTCTACTCAGCACTATACTCCGGCTTGTCCCAGGCACGCTGGATTACCACAACGCACACGGATGATACCGGACTTCACCGGAACTTGTATCTGCGACCATAACTGGTAATTGAATGGGCTCGTTCCTGCCACAAATCAGTTTCGCTCTCTCTCACTCACTCGGCTGCTACTATTTACCGCGATCCATAGTTCTGCTTCTTGCACGATCATCAAGTTTTTTTTGCTTCATATCCGTGGATATTCTTATATACAATCGGAAGATAATTGCTGGTCAGACAATGGGTGGTTACTAAAATCAGTTTATAGATGAATATCTACCCTAAATCTCCAGACATTAGTTCCTCAATATTCCTAAATGAGAAGATCTACAATCTGATGTTAACATTGATCGTTGAATTTCTAAAATTCGCATTTATTGATTGCGAGTTGTGATTTCAGAGCGACGAGAAGAGGTGAGAATTCGCGTACACTGGCAATGGCACGATGATCAGAGGTATAAATTATCCTTGAATGTCAGAGTATCTGTAGGAGAATGCTGCTGGAGCTACTGGCACTGGTGCTGGATGGTGATGATATTGGTAGTTTTGTTTGGACAAATCGATATTCTAGTCTTTCATGGAAACCTGTGAACAATGTCGATAGCATCCGACATTATAGCGGTCATAAATTACAAAATAAAACTGTTTTCCCTATTAAATTAGCATTAAATTAATCTTGTCACGCCAATGTCCGCTCCAGTGATTAATTGTACGTCGATGATAAAGCTACACAGCATTGTCGCACTCTGTCCAACACATGCATGTATATGCACCACTCTGGTTTAACCGGTGTTGGTGGCTAGAACTGATTACGAAATAATATCCAGTCGCTATGAGTATTTATTCCTGCCTTTCAACACAAATTAGATGCGGGGACGTTCAATCGACTAGTAATTGGTTATTGACATAGACAATTCTTTGGGATTGTATTTAAAAATCTATTAACACATTGATATATCATATCTAAATTAAAGGTTTATTATTTCCATACTACATTTCTAATGGGTAATTTTCGGAACTACCGCACCCTAATGGGAATTTGATTCATATTTTCCAAAAATCTGACTTGCTCCTTCTGGGAAACTATAATAACACAACATTCTGGCTTATTATTCTTCATACACAAGTGTGTATGACCTTATCAACGAAATAAATGGCTGCACGTTCGTATACAAGACATCAATCACTGTTGACATTTGTAAAAGGTGAAAAGTCCCAAGGAACGGACAATGGAAGCCACACTACTATATAACGATTCTCCTAAGTTAGTTGTACTACAGGTGCTGCGGATTCTACATTTCTATGGGACCAGCATATTGAGTATTCATTTTGTTTGCCAATAGCATTAGCTGTATTTAGCATTCATTTTCATAATTGTAGGCTTGGATACAAAAGAAGTTTGTGATTGTCATACTGAAAATATCGGGTCATTCCATTTGTAAACCGTTTTGAACTTTATAAATCCTGTTTGAACTAGTTTATATTCTTATATGATCAGTATACAATCAGGGTACTTTGTGACCCGATAAATTACTACAATTTGCTGTTCTAAATAACAAGAATGATTTTTGAGAAGCAGCTTACAAATTGTCAATAATATTTCCAAGTTTCTACCTCAGCCAACATTGGTTTCTATGTAAACTACACTACAAACATACCATATCACAATGCTTGCACTGGAGTGTATACCTGCATGTATACATATATGTTTTACTCGTATGTCTAGATAGTTCCAGAAAGAAAAACCATTAATCTGATTCAAGTGGCCACCTGGGATAATTAGATTGGAGCTCAAGTGTTGGTTGTCTCGGGAGGATTTCAATTCGACTCGGCATGTAAGTGTACAAAAGTCAACGATAATTCACCACGATTTACGTGGCCACCAGGAGTCCTTAGGGGCCACCTATACACATGTGTACGAGGGGAGATGGGAGGGATATACAAACATTATAGTAGAATAAACATCAACTCATTGTGAAGCAAAAATATTTGATAGAATCTCCAAACATCATATGTATAGAAAGAAAAGTATATAATATGAGGATTTAACTTTATACTTCTACTACATTCATTTGGATATTTCAGTAATTTACAATATTAGTTTAAACTACAATACCAGATTAATTCATCGAGTTAAAATCAATTAAATAGAAATGCTAGTTAATTGAAGTATGCATCACATAAACTAATTACAAACATACAAATTGCAAATTTCGTTCAACAAATGATTATATAACAAATATTTCCAATTAGAAACAAAGTGCAAACTGATCAGGAATGGTATTTGTAAATATGTACATATTACTTTAAAATTAACTGATAAATTTACATGAATTTGGACGGTAGTAAATTATAAAAATCATTTAATCTTATTCACTGTTAAAATGTAAATTTCTCGGAAAGGAAATCTTCCTCAACAATTTGCCTTGACCTTTCATTATTTCTTCCTGCTCATTATCCTCTGTTGCTGCATCTCCTGTTTCTTCCTGTTAGCCTAGTCGGCTAGGCTAATACTAAACTCATGCGCGCAGTAAATTTTCTGGCCATCAAGAACAAAGGGGATTTAATTTGCTTATTCGCCATAATTGGCTTGCGCATATTACGTGATTCACTTTCGCGAGATTTTTATTTCATCTCTTGAGCTTCGCGTGCGCTGTGCTTTTCTTAATAAATTAATTTAATTTGTACAAACACCCATACACGGGCATATTGTTGAAATATCGTTTCACCAGCATAATTGAAATTTAATTACATACGGACTTACTTAATATTAATTAAATACTTCCGAAAAGATGATTTCAAACTACAAATCCATGCGAAAGCTGGGCAACAATGTCAATTTTTGGATGACTTCCAAAATAATTTCGTTGCATCATTAGTTTTCCGTTGATGTGTCGTCCATGTATGGATGAATGTGTGTATGTACTGTCCCTAACAGCTCCCTGAATCCTCATCTATATCATGTGCTAACAATACATAATCGATACAGACTGTGGCACGTTTTTTCTCACGCCAAGGTAATCAGTCATTCTAGAATTTTTTTAAATAAAAATGAAAAATATACATATAGGTCAATAAATTTCCCAGATATATTAAATTATAGCGCAGTACCTTCCGTACACATTATTTTTAGTCTAATGGCATTGTATTTTTTTGGAAAAATGTTGAGCAAAAGTTGAGGTTGAAAGAAGCAGAGATGGTTTTTGAAATTCTAGAAAGAAACTGCTCGCTCGTTCACGAAAAGAGATCTTAAGTGTTTTCTATAGAAGTTGAGATCCATTAAACCCTAAGACTTTGTTTCTTTGTTCTTTTTAACCCTTCATAATAGAGTTCGGTGGGAAACAAAACAACTTATATAAGGCAGTTTCTTCGAAATGCGTTAAAAAACGTTTTCACACTTGCTACATTCTAGCTACGGTATAAAATAAATTCAGGAAGAAATTCTTTCAAATCTTTCTTGATGTCTTCTATCCTAAAGAGAAGCATACTGTATGTTTCCAAGGATTCGAGTGATTATTTTACAAAAGTTTACATATTCTGACCCAGGCATAATCTATGCCAGAACCCATCTCAAACGCAGCGGAAATATACACAACACTTTGCCATACAAAGTTATTAATCGAACCACTGGGTCTTTCTCAGTTGATAAATTCAGGCAGCCCGCAACCTTGGTCAGTTTCAAAACATTACTATGTACATAAACAGTATAATAATTGTGCTTCAGTTGTGTTGTGCGGCTCTTTGTTATTCTATGTGTGTGGATAAAATGACGGGTCGATGGTCCAGCCATTATTAGTTATGGCGGCACCCGAAACTTTGCTACACACAGCATATTACCAATTCTGCATAGCATTTAATTAACATGAACCGCGCAAAATTATACGAACCCTGTGAACAAAACAAGCCACGTACAGAAACTACGACTCATACAAACAGTTCCCTGTCTCTCTGTAATCACCCAGAATGCCTTGTGCGCGCGCCTGCGCATTCGCTATCAGTGTTCTGGTGTGGTGACACGCAAACGTGATAAGACTTGAACCGACGTCAGTTAAAAAACAATAACGTAGTGTCCGGCCGTTGTTTTTATTCATGTACGAAGATTATTATATACTTTTTTTTCTGGTTTTGTCCTTTTGTAAAATTGACTGCAATGTTTGGGTGGGTTTAATTAAGGTCTTTTTGGAGCGGGAACATGTTTTATGAAAAGCGTAGTTTTGTATGAACTGATTTGACAGTTAAACGAGACATTATTTCAAATGTAGCAATTTCTAGAAATATGTTTAAGAAACTAGGAGTATTTCAATATTACTATATGTGCGTGTGTGAGAGTATATGTGTCACCATCATTCATTCATCTATCCATTTGACATTTAATTAATTACGTCACATCAGGTGTGCCGCTGACGTACTGAAGGTTTTTTTAACAAAATCAAAAACATTTGTCATTTCTCGTCCTCCGTAAAAGCGCGGTTTTAATTTTAATACGCATGCGCGCGCGCGGTACACGGTCAGGTCTAAGGGTCCGCTTATTAAATTCCTAAAATAACGCGAACTTTTGCGACAAAAATAGTAAAGGAATTTACATATTGTACGTTCGAAGTGGATGGTTGATGAATATTCTAGCAAACTATACACAGCGCGAGAGTTAAACTAGAAATAGTAGTACCAACAAGTTTCACAGAATATTAAAAACGACATGAAAGAGTAGAAAGAAATGACAGAACACAGTGATTATTAAAACACTTACCAACTGTGTATTCAGGGACTGATTGTCGGATCTGAAAGCATAAATTTATATTAGCGTTTGCTGGAAAAGGCAATAACAATATAGAACTAATTGTAAACAGATAAAACAATATTTCAGAAAAGATATGCTAAATATCTATCAGTATAATAAAATTGCTATATCTTCGTCAAAAGCAACAATGTTAAAATATCTTTATCTGCTATTATGTTAGAAATGTTTCCATTTTTTTCGCCTGTAAACTAATTTGTCCTAAATAACATTTTGAATTGATTGCGACTTTTTCGTAATTGATTGAGCAAATAAGACACTGGATATTTTTTTCTTATTTTCCCTTGTGTATGTATGTGTATTCGGTAAGGTGGAAGGGTGGCTGGGAGGGGGGTTGTCAACACCTATAGCAAGGCCTACATTTATCTTCTCAACGAGACAAGAGGCAACTAACAGAGTTACAATCAATCAACTTTTTTATATAGCGAAAACTTTCGGGTTTATGTTAATTAAGAAAGTTAAAACTTGAATGTACCGCGGGCAGTGAAACAGAATAGAATAGAGTCGTTAGTGTATTGTCTTAGCGAGTTAATAAAGGAAGATAATAGAGTACCAATAATTGGAAAGAAAAGCAGGTAGAATAGACTAACGCTATATATTATAACAAAATATGACATAACGCCATATTCCAGTTACTCGAATAAATACTTGATAACTGAGCAAGTACATCTGGTGTGAGCTGGTAAATATTACGTTCGTTTATTTATTATAACTGTAGCATTGTTACAAAGATAGATTTCGAAACGAGTAATTTATCTGCGATATTACTGTCTTATATCAACAGTATATAAGCTATAATAATTTAAAAAGTAATATATTTACTTACTTCTAAATTAAACTAACTAATCACTTTAGCTCATTCAATATGTAGCACAAATAAAAGTTCTCAACGCGGAGAAGAATATTGTAAATGTCCACACTAATTAATTTTAACTCCATAAGCACACATAGTTTCTTTAAATACTAGATTAAATACCACATATAATAGTTAATATATATTTTAGTTAATACTGAAACATACAAAGATAGGAAAAAGTAAGTTCTACACACAATTATATAACGGCAAATAGTTTAAGAACTTTTTTCAATACAGTTCATAATTCCATACATAAGTATTAGCAAATTTATTATTTATGTTGTGTTATGAAGTAAATGCAGCGTACGTAACGTAAGATTAAACGATTGTTATACGCTAGGGTACGTTACGTCTTTCCGCACCTCCTTCAGGATCGCGACTGAAAACTGAAGGCGAAACTTGCCTCCTGAAACGTTCTACTTGAGTATACGCGCATGTGCATTGCGTATGGTACATGTACAGTTCTGAATGTATTGTTTGTAGACAATTCATTTCAAAGTGCATGTATTTTTATATACTACAAGTATTGTATATTATTCTTTATTGTATGGTATGGTCTGAGCCATAGAAAATTATTTTAATCATTTGCTTCTAAATGAAAAGAAAATTCAAGTCAGTTGACAGGGTGTATTGTACGCTGTTGAATGCATAGATATACACATATGATATGGTGGTTGTATATACACGAGTTGTGTAAAACCAAATTTAAAAACTTGGTATTTTTAGATGTATAATGTAAAATATTTGATGTATTTATTATAAGAGAGGTAATACAATCTTGTAAGTATATTTTTTACAGACAAAATACTATATTTTTATAAAAAATAAGCAGCTGTTGTTTTATATCTATAACTACATGGCATTTCGTATAAATATTATATGAAATTACAAAACATATTTACTCTTGCATATATAAATACAGTAATGTCCGCTTAAAACGAACATCAAGGGACCGACAAAAACGGTTCGCTATAAGCGAAGGTCGCAATAAACGAATAATGTCAGAAATTCATGTTTTTTTAATGCATTACCTACATACATACATGTTTCAAGTAGGTACATAATTTGTTTTGTAATACATATACATTAACAATAGTTAATAAGAATTTTATTTGAAAAAATCGCTTATTTTATTTTGTATTATTTTTATGAAATGAATATCATTAATATGAAATTCCACTTGGACTAGTCGATCGAGTACACGTTGTGAAGTATTTCGTGACTAAAGGAAATGCCAAATACCGTATTAAGTTCGTTATAACCGAAAACTTTATATTTATTATAACAAAAATTAAGGTTCGTTACATTCGAAAGTTCGTTATAAACGGATAAACGGGTTCGTTATTTGCGAAAAAACCAACACACGTTTGATGATACTTTTATTCGTACCTTATAGGTTGGTTTGTTATAAACGAAAGTTCGCAATAGCATTCGTTACAAGCGAACATTACTACATATATACTTAAAACACAGACATGCATGCATGCATATATACTTACTTGTATATGAAAACATAAATTATGTTTACACATGGAATATACGTATATACATATATTTTGTGTAAAATATTACAGACAAAATAGTGAGATTATTTTTGCCCAATGTATATTCCTAGGTATGTATATCTTTAGGTATATATTTATGTATGTATCTTGTATATCAGTCACACAGCTGGTATGCAAATCACAGCGAGAAAACAATGGAACAACTTGCATTAGTGAAAGAGATAATGCCCACTCTAACTAAATGTAAACTATATAAAAACTGTTATACATCATGTCCGTGTTGTACATCATTTATAATATACACACCAGTGGTGTAACATACAGTGGGTGCTGTGTTTGCCTCCGTATAAATATTAAACTTCAAATAAATCATTTGCTTACGGCTTTTAGTAGTATTACTAATTTAATTTCACGTTATATCATTAGAGATATTATAATTGTTTTATTGAAATTTACGGGAACCCTTGTTTAAAAAAATATCAGTACGCCATTGTTACATACACAAATCTCGGTGTAAATATTTACTGGAAAGTTCTGGAACCAGCACATTTGTAATACAACTTGGACACTGTACGTATAATTAGTATGCATATGTAAGCAAGACTCCATATATATTAGTTTTTACAAATTAAAACAGGCATGCAATATTTAGCTCTATATAAAACATAATTGACAATATAACGCAATATACTTTTCAGTTCGTCAGTTTTACAGTATAAGGATAATAGTTCTTGAAATTTATAAATTTACAGTGCCATTTAGTTCTTTAATTACTCCGAATTCCTTGACAGATTAAAAAGACTCGCACTCAGCTTTAAATTTTCAAGTTAATATTCACACATCATAGTGGTTCTTCCCTTTACGAAAATCGGCTTGGCAGTCAAAGTGTTAATATTATACTATGATTAGTTATATCATTTTTATTTTTTCTACGTTTTGCTTGAGCGGAACAACCTGAATTGATTATAACGATTGAAGTAAACTTGTCGTTGAATGAGTGCGCGCGCGTGTTCCAAATTCAACACCCGGCCTGAAGTCCGTTAATGGAACAAACTTTCTGATTTGTCAAGAAGTTCCGTGTATTTGATTACTTCTTTAGCACTTTCCTTATTGACCGGTTTTATTATATTTAATTAGAAAAGTATGTTCTGTCAGAGTAAATTGTTAACTAATGCTTGTGTTCGAATTATTTCTTTTCTTTGGAGAACAAAAACTAGTTGAAACTAGTAACTACGGCTAGTACAATGGCTGAAGCAATATTAGAACAAGTGAAAATTAAACTGTATATAGAGTTTTATTGCATTACTGAATGTGATAACGAAGCGTGAAGACAAAGAAGAGGCAAATACTCTTCCACTCTTTGTGCTAAAGATTATTCGACTGTTTTTTCATAATCACAGCGAAGCAATAAGATTATGTAACTAAAGAGAAAGCTGAAATAAACTGCTGTAATATACGAAATTGTACAACAAAGCACGAAGGCTTAAAAAGCAATATTCATACAAATAAAAGAGGAACCACCATTCAGTATTATTATTGATATGATGTTTATTTGTTTGTTCTTGTGTTTTTTTTTTCATATTTGCTAATACTAATGGATGACCATTTCTCAATTATTAATTACTGGTATAGCAACGAGTATATCAGAAATACCGAACGCGATGTACTTCAACTAATATTACGTGAGAAACAACGACATGTTACAATGATCGAGTTGGTCAGTGGATAATAAACGAGCTTGTTGTTTAGTTCAGTGCCACTCAAAGAGTTTCCTCTCTAAAACTGTACAACAACACAGTTATCTACTTGCTAGAACAGCAAGTAATAGATTTGAAACCGCATCAAAATGCGAAATGAAAATGTTAATATAGTATCAGAATTACAACACAGATGTAATATTGTTAGTTTTCATTCTAAATAATCCTAACATGCTATCTTTATTATTTAAACTAATGTACTATTCTCTTCTTGTGTTATAATCCATTAAGAATTCTGAGATACTTTAAGATATTTCAAAGACTAGTAAATTTAAGTAAGTATTTTAGTGGAAGGTTTAGATACTGGTGTGATCAGTACTACTTGGTATGTGTCTGGTGGCTAATGTCACTAATGATACCCAACTATTGGCAACCAGCTTTCTGGCGCAACTGATGATTGTGTAGACGCCAGCCTAACTGCTGGACAAGCAGACGACTCTGACGTAAAGTTCTAGTAGATGGTCAGTCTAAGACAACACGGTACTGTGAAAGTGACTGTCAACATTTGTTAAATAATCTGCAGACTACTGACTCCATTTAGCAAGATAAATATCTCCTATAGGCATACTATATTTAAAACAACATTGTCAACTACAAAATATAAGAAATAAAGATGCTAAATAACAAACATTGCATCCATGTTTGATATCTTTTTAAAAGCTTGGCTTTTCTTAATGATGTTCTTCTTTTAAAACCAGTTTGCTTTTCTCAGCGATAGACATCTTCTAGAACCAATATTAATATGTTAGTATCAAAATTTGTTTTTAAGTGAATAAAGAGTATAGTATAGTAACTGTTTGACGACTGCTGGTGCAGTGATTTGAACTGGGCAGACAGTGCGAGGATGTTGGTTGGCGTGTCGGAAGAGCATGTTTCTGCCTTCGACACGATAGTAGCACACCTCGAATTCTCATGATCTAACCCTGTGCACTGGCTATTATTTTCTTTCACGATGCTCGTCTGCACTCACGATTCACTGTTTACCCAGTATTCAATACTCTAGCACGCTTCATCCAATGTTGAATCTTCGATTATAGATATGTCTCTCTGTATAGATCCCAGATATGAATGCAATTGACTACAGTACTATTTCTGTATATTTTATTGTGCTCTACATTTCCTTGAGATAAATATATTTGATATTTCTCGCCCTGCGGAATGTTCGGTTAAATATTTCGTACATGTGTTTGGCGTAAGGATTCTGTGGCATCTGCTCAGATTTGTCTTGTGTCAGCGGATGTATGTGTGTGTGTTGGCATCTGTCACTGTCTACGTATACACTACTGTGTGTATGTATAGGTGTCAATGTTTATATATATATGTGTGTGTGTGTGTGTTTAGTATGTATATGTTAGTCTAGCCGTGTATCAGTGCCTGACTATGTGAATTTACATATGTTTATATAGGTAAGAGAATGTTGCGTCTGTTTGCAAGTATGTATACTACATTTTTATGTAACTACATATAGGTATTTCTAGTAAAACAAGAGTATGTTACTTTAAGAGTAAGTATAGGTATGTTAAGTGGTATAAGTACACGTATATACGTAGTTTATGTATTTGAGCATGTATTTTTCTGTATAAGTTATATTTATAAGTGACTATATACATATGTGTACTTTCAGATATATTTATGTTCATATATACTCTGTGCATGTATTTATGTGTGATTCTGTTTGTATATGTATGTATGTATGTATGTGTGGTCGTGTGGTTGATGAGCAGCTTAAGTAAATCCCACATTCAGAGGACGAGTAATTTTAAGGGTTGTGACCCGTCAGGGTCACGACGTCCCCTTTACATTGTACGCGTCCCATCACTTTAACATTCACTCCCCTCCCTTCCCATCACAGTAACAAATACCCGCCGTCCCTGATTTGACCTTGAAATGCAACTGACCTCATCGCCGGTACAATCAGTACTGGCAGAGCCCCCAATCCTATGAGCACATTGCAATGTAGACTCTTATTAATTATTTAAATTATAGAGTGTATGTTTCGTCATTATTCATTCCAGAAACAAATCCTAAAAACTTGTATATTTTCACTCTATTTTGAATAATAGTAACTTTAATTCTAATTCCAAACCATCTGTAATTTTAAAGCTTGTATATTTTATAATATAGAGCATCATTTACTAAATTTACCTCTTCGCGAGAATTATAAACTTAATTTTGTATATTGAAATATTTCGATGTTAAATATAAATTGAGAGTATTACTTCTATACCGATGTAATGTAGTATATTACGAGTCTTGCTGGACATTAAATTAATTAAATTTTCAACATGCAAAAATAAAGCAGCGTTCAGGAATTTTGTACCGTTTTATAAATTCTGTTTTGCCGTGGTTAATATCTGACTTGGATAGCATGCAATGAAATTTGAACTTCACAAACCAAAACTCTTTTTCTAAAGAGGTAAAATGTACCTCTTCATACATACATGCAGACAGCA
>JAGJTL010000057.1:3462473-3476896 GCA_022063505.1 Calosoma granatense
TAGTATTAATATGAACTAGCCAATGTAAATACTATTTTAAACCTATGTACTTTTACACAAAAACTTGGAAAGAAAATCAAATAAAATACAGAGATAACAAAAAAATATTCAACGTATAAAAAAACGATTGGCCGATATGCTGGAGATAAGAAAAAATTGTACTTAAATTTCTTTATCAATGTTTAGTAATTAGCACTGATTTAGAAAGTTTTTTCCATGATACCTAGGTAATTATTGAAGAGACATCCTGTTGGAAAATTGCTGTGTACGCCCCTGTACACCGCTGTTAAATATACAGGTATAGATAAGCATGTTATCAAGGAAGAAAGTTCCGTATGAAGTGTAGTCAGTATCAACTGGTACTTAGATGTGCGTGGACTATAAGAATGATAACTATATGGCGGCAATGGCCGCTCTTACTTGCATCAGCTGTAGGTAAGTACAAATACAGTATATTCCCAAGTATAAAATATCCCACAGCTGCTCGAAGAATTTCAAACACCCGTAGAAAAAACAGTGTACATCCCGCAACGTTCACATATCCTCCAAATCAAAACAATCCGTCACATCCTTCAGATTTGTAATTTTAACTACAAATTGAAATATGTAGATATTAGTTTTGAATACTGGTTCAGGTAATTATCTTGTAATATAATATCATGTTTTTTTAATTCAGGAAAAACCACAATTGCGTACATTAATATGTATGCCTTGAATATGTTTGCTTTCATGTTTATTTACAGAAATAATTCAGCATTATCTTTATTTGCCATGTACATATTATAAAAGTTGTGTACATATAAAATGTCTGACAATGGATATACCAATTATCACAAGTATTATATAATATGAATTTTATAAATCAAATATATCTAAAATGCTATTGTCGTAATGGAATTATATAAATTAAAGGTATTTATACTTTTTGTTTGCAGCCCTAGTCAATATGGAACAAATTGGTGCCATTCTAGGATGGTCCTCACCAGTTTTGACCATCATTGGTTCATCAAACAAGATTACTGAATCAGAACTGTCCTGGATAGCAACAATCACTACATTCGTAGCAGCATTTTGTTCACCACTACCCTTCATTACGTTACTGATGTTTGGACGTAAAGTGTCCATTGCGATCAATGCTTTACCCTTCTTAATTTCCTGGATAATGATTGCATGTGCTACCACTGCGACGGAACTGATTGTAGCCAGAGGAATCGTCGGTATATCCATGGCATATACATACACTGTTATACCGATTTACCTTGGAGAGATAGCAACCGACGAAATTAGAGGCGGCATTGGACTCTGTATGAATGTACTGACAAACGTTGGCATCATGTTCATCTACGGAGTGGGAACACTTCCTGATCTTTGGCTGTCATCACTCATCTCAGCTTTGCCACTCACCTTAATCATCGTATTCTACATCTGGTTACCCGAATCACCGTATTACTTGCTGGGCAAAGGAAAACGTGAAGAAGCGTTGAAGGAATTGAAGAAACTACGAAACAGTGAAAGCGTTGAAGACGAATTCAAGAAGATGGAAGAAATACACCAATCAGAGCAAAATTGTGATTATGGTTTTAGTAAACTGTTCCAGAAGTCTTCGAACAGGAAAGCATTGGCAATTGTGCTGGGCGTTAATAGTTGCTTGCATTTTTCCGGTGCAATGACACTGGTTTACTTCGCTCATACCATCTTCGAGAAGGCTGGAAACCCAGATGCAGACAATATGGCACTGATTAAAGCCGCTCTGCAACTAGTAACGTCTATTGGAGCTGCGTACGTCGTAGATCGGCTCGGAAAACGACCATTGCTCATTGCGTCCTGTATTGGGGCGGCTATTTTCATGTTCGTTGAAGCAATCTATTTCTACTTGCTGGATGCCGGACATAATGTTGACGGTATCTGGTGGATTCCATTGGTTGGTATGATATTGTTTAATGTGAGTCAGTCCATTGGATTAGCAGCAGTTCCGTTGGCTTATCTGGGCGAACTCTTCCATCCAGATGTTAAAAATTTGGCTGTGTGCATTTGTAAAACGTACGATGCTCTTGCGGTGTTCCTTGTTGGACAACTTACTCTTTTCTTGTGGGACAATTATAGCAACAGTATTCCGTTCTTTTTCTTCGGTAGTATGAGTGTATTGGGTCTTGTTTTCATTATATTCTTCGCACCGGAGACGAAAGGAAAATCTCTGAGTGATATTCAGTATTATCTAATACATAACAAGTACAGAGAGGATCCAATCGAGTATACGTTGACATGAATTTCTAATACAAGTGATAACATTTTCAAATGAACATAGTTCTCGAAGTAGAATGGAATTCGTTCGAATTGTACTTAATTCTGATAAAAAAATCACCAAGGTTGCAACATTAGAACTAAAATAAAAGAGATAATGTTATCATAGTTTTAAATATTAATATTTCGGCTGTGTTCTGTTGTTAATAAGTATATTATAAAGTAATTAGCATTAATACTAGACATAATTGTAAAGATACTGTAAATATTGCCTTTTTCATGTATGTATTTTAATTAAAATATTATCTACTATACATGTAAATATAAAAATTAATTTGATAAGAATTATAATCTCGCTATGGATACAACATTAATTACATGCGTATAAAAATATACTCTGATTTTTATAGGTGTATCATTAATTCTGGGAACTAGAGGCATTTCAAGTGTAAATGTGTTCAAAGACCAGTTGATAAAAACATTGGAATAGATTACAGATTTTGTAGAAATTGCTTAGGAATACCTCAAACATATCTCTCATTAGATCTCAGATCTCTAATTATCAAATGTCATTCAGAATGGACGAACATTCGTTGACAGTAAATATTGACCAGTTTCAAAAGATATTCTTATTGAGAATATGTGTTTTTTTGCAAATTTACTTTGCTATTGAATAGTTGGATCATAGATACAATATAACAAAAGATGATTAAAAAAAAAAATTATTCTTCCTTTGTGTTTCTGTCAAAAGTACTCTTCAATTGCAGAGGAGAACACATTGTATAACAAATGCCAGGCGCTAAATAAATAGTTAATCAATGGCTCGTTAGCAGTTCGAGCTAATTAAAGCCGGTAAAACAATAAAACGGTGTCGTGTCGGTAAATTAGAAAGGGAACGCGTCATACCCTTGCAGCAAGAGACAGTGGATCAGTCCATTCCATTCTAGTATTGGTTAGGTTGAAAGTGTTAGGTTAGGATTCAGATCACGTGCACGCGTGTCGACACTGTTTGAACACGGATGGAAATTAGGAGTACTACGTGTCACAGTCGGTGTACAAAGCGTTGTTTCCGGATCCGTCCGTTGTTAATTAAAGGTGACACTGGTGTCGCTACTATTGCAATGACAATGTAACATACGCACTCTCGTTCACTAGGCTAATATCCGATGACAAGTATGGACGTATAATGATATATTATGACGCAAGTGAAGCCGAGTTATACCGACAGATTACCAGACTGATCTCTCTGTCTCTTTACAGAGATAATGTAATCTGATATTATCATATTCATTATACTAAGCAAGCTAAATATATATGTATTAATATTTAAAACATTAGCATTAAGTATATTTTATATCTGTATTATAGTAATATCTAGCTTGCCTGACAAAAATGCTAGATACAATAATGTTTCGATGAAAATTAACAAATTTATTGGCTACTTGTAACATTTATTAAAAAATTCTATTCAATACTGACATAGTTCTTAATGCAGATTGGCAATTCAGTTCTATAACATGTTACTTGAACTATACATTTCTCTAAGGACTGAACGGGCTAATACGACCCTGTGCACTTAAAAATACTAAAATCAATACAAATTGCAGTAAGATATTTTCCAGATAACTTCAGTCATAGTATAAATATTATGCATGATATAAGTTTTAAAATAATACGCTAATTTTAGAATATATTTTTATATTTTTATATGCAATGAATGAATTCCATGAATTAGTAATATGAGTGTATATTCTCATCGCACAGTTGGTATCACTACGAACAGTAAATGGCGGTGCGGGCATTCGTCAAATGCGCATCTAGCTGAGTTACTTTTCGACGTAATTAATTATTATAACAACAGTAAAAACAATTTTTAAACTAAAATATTTGTATTCGACAAGTGTTGTTTTCGTTTAGTGTATGTTAAAATAGAATGGGCAGGATCAATAACTCTGTAGAAATCATACCAATCGACGGACCAAGCGGCTTACATTCGCGGCAAATTACCAGAGATGTACAACGTGTTAGTAAAATGAGTTATATGAGTGATCCATTTATTGTGCAACGAGTACGACAGGTTTGTCAAACAAAACAAACTCTAACTAGAACGTAAACTAATGATATTCATTCGTTTCAGTACTTGGAGGCAAATGTTGATAAAACTTATGTTGATATTGCGGAAATGGCAGATTATTTGCAGAACAAGTACAAAGATTACAGTAAACGAAAGAGAAATGCGTTTAGGGGACTTTGTAAAAGGGCATATTCTATCGTTGTACGAAGCTATGGTGCACCTGGAACGCACAGTTCGTCCGAGAGTGATGTTGAAGATGTTTGTGATGACATAGATGATGAGGTTAGTTTTATCATCTTGTTATTACTTAAATTTCCTAGCGATCTATAAGTGCTTGTGTGATAATTATTAATATATTCTATTTTTACTTGAATTGTGAGGTCTACATGAATTGTATAACTTGATACTATATAATTTAGTTATTAATAATTCAGTTTTAATGTTAACAGCAAGATGGCACAATAAACGATCAATTAATCGATATGTACAACCGATCAGCTCAAAAAAACATTATGCCCGTGACAGATGAGAACGAATTAATCGATATTAGTAGTGATGATTCATCAGAACCACCTGAAAAATTACCTGTAGATCATAAACCGGCCAGTAATGGTCCTCCACCCGCGAATAACACCGTTATAATGCCCGTGATGATTGAAAAAAAACTCACTACATCGACTCCGATAACTGAACGAGTGAAAAAACGAAAAATCGATTCTGGACCGATGCCCGTATCGAAACGTAAGAAAGATATCCCACTACAGCAGCCAACGTTAACGTTTACAGATGTTGGTGGACTGGACGGTGTGTTGAAAGATATTTGTAAACTCCTGGTGCATGTGCGGCATCCGGAGGTGTATAGGAAGATTGGTATATCACCACCGAGGGGTTTCTTACTCCACGGGCCACCAGGTTGTGGAAAAACGTTGCTGGCGAATGCAATTGCAGGGGTAAGTTACAATCAACTATACTTAACTATCTCTATTTCAATTGAAAGAAAGCGTAGGTCTGATATATTTGATTAATGTCTTGTAGGAATTAAGAGTACCACTGTTAAAAGTCGCCGCGCCCGAGCTTGTTGCCGGAGTCTCCGGCGAATCAGAAGAGCGCATTCGGGATCTCTTTGAAAAAGCTGTTGAATCCGCCCCATGTGTGTTATTCATTGATGAAATAGACGCCATCACACCGAATAGACAACAAGCTCAGAAGGAAATGGAACGACGAATTGTAGCTCAACTGTTATCATGTTTAGATGGCAAGTGAAACCATTCTAATCTCAGTAAATAACTAAAAATATTGCGCAGTGATAAGTAGTCTTCATCATCTACTTGAAATATATATATATTCTTTATGTATTAACAGAGTTGGGTCAGAATGAAAACGGCGATCGTGTACTAGTGATTGGAGCAACAAATCGACCTGACTCCTTAGATCCGGCGTTGCGACGAGCGGGTCGATTCGATCGAGAAGTGTGTCTTGGCATTCCGAATGTTGAATCTCGTTGTCAGATCTTAAAAGTGCTCACTGCTAAGCTAGCGTTGGCACCGGATTTTGACTATATGTACGTTGCCAAGTATAGTCCCGGTTTCGTGGGTGCAGATCTGATGGCATTGACACGGGAGGCAGCGATGGCTGCTATAAACAGGTACAGAATAATACAGTCAATTAACTCTATCCTATTATAAAATATTCTTCCCTTTATATCAACTTTATTCTGATTATGTCCATAGTTAATCTTAATTAGTATATGTTTATATTATAGAGTATTCGCCGATTTGAAAAACCGACCACCGCCGCCACCAGTGCAACTCCCCGTAGAAGCCGTTGTCCCTCTCGAAACACAACCAGAAGAGCCTGAACCTAAACCAGACGAGGAACCAGCCACCTCGGCTGAACTCGCAGTGGACGTTGTGAAAGACACACCCCAACCAGTAGTAAATCATTTACCACCTGCAGTAGAGTCTAAGAAAACCACGCTGGAAGAACTAATCGACTGGCTACATGGTCAGGCACCGCTGTCCAGTGAACAGCTAGAGACACTCTGCATACAGATGGAGGACTTCCAGAAAGCATTGAAATGTGTACAGCCTTCGGCAAAGCGCGAGGGCTTTGCCACAGTGCCTGATGTCACGTGGGAGGATGTGGGCTCTCTGCAGGATATACGAGAAGAACTACAGTTGTCAATACTGGTGAGTTACACTGTCATTTAAATCAGGAAACAATATCTAATCTGTTGATTGTAGCAGTAATGTTATGCGAACAGGTAAGCAATGTAACTTCGATCAAGTTGATTTGCGGAAAACTTGCCTTTACACATCTGTATTTGTACTTCGTAAAGAGTAAATAATATTGTATTACAGGCACCAGTACGGTATTCAGAACAATTTACAAATCTCGGTATATCAACGCCTGCCGGAGTGTTGCTCTGTGGACCTCCAGGCTGTGGTAAAACATTGTTAGCTAAAGCTGTCGCCAACGAGGCTGGCATCAATTTCATATCAGTCAAGGGACCTGAACTGTTAAACATGGTATGTCACCATATGAAGTAATCTTATATATGTACATATTTATGTCGACAATCATTTTTTTTCTATATAGTATGTTGGTGAGAGCGAAAGAGCTGTTCGACAGTGTTTCCAAAGAGCGCGAAATTCAGTTCCTTGTGTCATATTCTTTGACGAGTTGGATGCTCTGTGTCCGAAACGATCTGATTCAGGCGAAGTAAGTTCTGAGATTAAACTTGAAGCTGAATAAACACTTCCATTAGTCTAAATATCTGTTATATTGCATTGTGTGATTGTAGGGTGCAAGTATGCGTGTAGTTAACCAAATGTTAACGGAAATGGATGGCGTAGAAAGCAGAAAGGGCGTGTTCCTCATGGCTGCCAGCAATCGTCCAGACATAGTGGACCCTGCTGTGTTGCGTCCAGGCCGTCTGGACAAGATCCTCTACGTCGGTCTTCCAAGTGCAGAGGATCGTGTGGATATACTCCAAGCTATCACTAAGGTAGACACGGATATCTAAATATATCACGATTACTATGAAATATATTATCCATAGATTTCTATCTTAACACATTGACTGCCGTGCGTATACATTTGGATACACAACGCAATGGGTCTTCCTTTTACGAAAATCGGCGCGGCAGTCAAAGTGTTAATTATACTAGCATGTATTTAAGATAATTTTTTTTTGAAATTGTAACCTGTGTATTGATATCTTTACAGAAAGGTACAAAACCGTTATTAGCACCGGATGTAAATCTGAACCTCATAGGCAAGTGTGAACAGTGCGACGGCTACACAGGGGCGGACTTAGCTGCACTTGTACGGGAGGCAGGCGTGCAGGCAATGAAGGAGTTCATGGTGAACGGTGGTGTTAATCCTGTCATGGTCACTAATGAGCATTTCCAGAAAGCTATTACAAAAATACGACCGTCTGTTACAGAAAAAGTAAGTTATCCATATCAGTTACATAACATCACGTTTTTTCCAATATTGCAGTAGTTCTTTTTTATCAGTTTTCTTACAAATACATATATCGTTTTATATTAAGCTAAACACAACTTATTATCAATGAAATGATTGATTCTAGGACCAAAAACACTACGAAAAACTGCGTAAACTATACAGTACAGTGAAGGAGGTACCACTCCCCACAGAAGAAGAAATAATGGAATGTTCGTGATTCTCTCCAACAAAAAGTTATTTTGTTAACGTTATAGACTGTTCAAATAAATATTAATAATTATAGTTACTGACGTCAACATGTTTGTACTTTTATTTTCTTTTTAAATAAAATGACATAATTATCTACAAATGAATTCATCATCTGTAGGCACTATAGATTATTTTTTGTTGTTATTTCATTTTTATATAATTTGTTTCAAGTATATAAAAAAAATTGTCAAAATATTTTTGTATGGTGTGAAATTTTTCGAAAATAAAATATCAGTACTATAATTATATGTTATACTATCTGAATGAATAATTAGACATTATAATTCGTTTGTATTCTGCAAAATAAAATACATTTGTCAATAATAATAGTTTCATTACAACAAGACCCTAAAACGGTTAATGTTGAGAAGCCAGTCGAAGATGTCGGCGACCGGACAAAACATTCCTGCCACTCAGTTCCCAAAATATATAAGGTTCAAGCTTCTCATTAGGCCCGAATGTCGCGGGTTATGTATATTGATGCAATAATGCATATTCATTATATCTACATATAATATTAATCAGCAATGCCAATATACACATTTTATATACTATTTGATTGATATTATTAATGTTTTTAAATTAATATACAGTATTTATATTTTCAAATTGACCTCTCATTCAAGATGGCTTGCATTCTGATTGGTCCGGTTGCGTAACGTGATATTACATTTGCTACGAATAATGCCAAGATTGAGAAATGAAATGATAACAAAACTTCACTTTGGTGTCAAATTTCACTAATGAAATTAACAAATACATGATCGTGTAAACAATCTGATATATTTAATACTTATACTATTGCTACTTTTCCATTGTACATTAACAATTCTTTATGAATACCAAATACTAGTAAATTTTTTAAATATACTAATGTTGGTGGGAAATTTTTACTTTACCATCCACGTATTAAACAATGGGTTTATTTTTACCAAATTGTTAATAACATCTTTTTTATTCATTCACGTTTTTTTCGTATATGAAATGTTAAGCTCTCTTAACCTGGCCGGAGAGCATTTTGGCCTTTTAATCCGACTGATATGTAAATGACGAATTTAACCATATTTATAGGCAAATACCGGTCAAAATTAATGTACATAAATACATTACATATTGTATTAAAAATACGTTACAGCACATGAAATAAACTAGATTGGGTACGGACACCCATGCCTGTAGCTCATCGTCTTATATTCAATTCTGGATAAATTACAAGAAACTAATATTTATTAAAATATACTTTTAAAATTCATAATACTAAATAGTTGACTAAAAATAAAATAATAAAAGTAAAATACGTAATTATCTGTAAAAACATCTATTTTCTTTTGTTGACAAAAGAAAAGCTTAGTCGGCTATGCCTTGATCTTCTTTTGTTCAGAGAAACGTCAAAAACTCACTTTAAATAATTTCATTCTTTTATATCCTTATGTAATTTTTCAAAAATAAATATACAAAAAAATGTGCGATCATTTTCTGCATATGTACGAAAATTTTGAATATAATTGATTGCAAAATAAAGGAGAAAAAAAATAATAAAAACCGAAACAAATTTGGAACATTTTTTTCTCGAGGCCTAAAAGAATTTTCGAAAAACAAAAAATACTTGCACAACTAGACAATAATATGTATCTGCAAAAAAAAATTTCATCAAAATCGGTTGGATAGTCTAGGAGGAGATAGTGGAACAAAAAATCTCGTACGACCGAGCGAGCGAGCGAACGACATACAGGTACGCTCACATGTTATGTCATTTCATGATCTAAGGGGTCTGTCCAGGATTTCTACGCAGAAATTTTTGAAATCGGAAGATGTTACAGGCATCCCACCGAACACTATAGCTCTTCAGCAGGAGGTCGATGAGCTAAAAATAATTTACAGCACAACGAAATAATTTTACACTACAGTAGATAAAGAAATTATCCCCGGGCACTCCGAGTAGCGGATGGTTAAAGCGATGGCCGGTTAAGAGAGCTTCTGCTGTATATGTTTATATGTTGATAAAAATACTTAATACACATTCTTAAGACGTATACGCACCTATCTGACGGACTAAAATGTTTCAATATTTACTATATTCCTTAAAATTACAATAACAAAAAACGTCCATATGCCCTGTTTATATGATATTCAGTGATAATTTTAGCCAAAGGGCCATGTTTCTACAAAATATATTCCTTAATATATAACAATATAGAATCATGTAAAAAATCACTAGAAGAACATTATATCGGTTTATTATAATATATACATATATGACACATATTTATGTAGAGTTGTGCATTGTATCAGTATTGTATCCACTTGCACCACTGTGCAATTTGGTCATAAGGGGTGCACACACCCGTTGCAACTCTTGCAGCCGATGCTCGTACTCCTCCTTCTCGGCTAGACTGTTCTGGTCGAGCCACTGCATGATACTGTCGCACTCCCGCTGTACTGTCGCCTTATCCTCGGCACTCAGTCTGTCACCCGCGACATCTGCCGCCGCCTGTTTCACACTGAACACGTAGCCCTCCAACTGATTCCTGGCGGCTAAGCGTTGCCTCTGGCGCTCGTCCTCCTCGTGGTACTTCTCCGCGTCGGCCAACATGCGGTCAATGTCCTTCTGGGACAGTCGCCCCCGATCGTTTTTGATGATGATGTTTCGCGCGCTCCCTGAACCCTTCTCCAAGGCCGAAACGTTCAGAATACCATTGACATCTAGGTCGAAAGTCACTTCGATCTGTGGTACACCACGTGGTGCTGGTGGAATTCCGGTTAGATCGAATGTGCCTAGGAGATTGTTGTCACGCGTCATGGCTCGTTCTCCCTCGAATACCTGGACTGTCACCGCTGACTGATTGTCATCGTACGTTGAGAATATCTGGGTCTGCTTGCATGGGATACGACTGTTTCGCTCGATAATCTTCGTCATCACACCGCCAACTGTCTCGATACCCAGTGACAGCGGTGACACGTCCACCAACAAAACGTCCTGGATCTTGGAGCTGGTGTCGCCACTCAGTATGGCCGCTTGGACAGCGGCTCCATATGCCACTGCTTCGTCTGGGTTGATCGACAGATTCAACTGTTTGCCGCAGAAGAAGTTCTGTAGCAAAGACTGGACCTTGGGGATGCGTGTTGAGCCGCCGACCAGCACTACATCATGGATGGCTCCCTTGTCCATTTCAGCGTCGGCCATGGCTTTCTCCACCGGCTGCAGCGTGCCACGGAACAAGTCGGAGCATAGTTCTTCAAATCGTGCTCGTGTAACTTTGGTGTAAAAGTCTATGCCCTCGTACAGGGCGTCTATTTCAATACCTGCCTCTGTACTGGACGACAGCGTTCTTTTGGCTCGCTCAGCTGCTGTGCGTAGTCGTCGGAGGGCCCGTGGGTTACTACGCATGTCCTTCTTGTACTTGCGCTTGAACTCGTCGGCCAGATAGTTCACCAGGCGGTTATCAAAGTCCTCACCACCCAGATGTGTATCTCCTGCGGTAGATCGCACCTCGAACAGCGATCCCTCGTCAATGGTGAGGATGGATACGTCGAAGGTACCACCACCCAGGTCGAATATCAGCACGTTACGTTCACCGGAGAGGCTCTTGTCCAACCCGTAGGCTAGTGCCGCTGCTGTCGGTTCGTTGATGATACGCATGACATTCAGGCCAGCTATAACGCCGGCATCCTTGGTCGCTTGTCTCTGGGAGTCGTTAAAGTACGCTGGCACGGTGATGACGGCATCGCGTACACTTTTGCCCAAGTATGCCTCTGCTGTCTCCTTCATTTTGGTCAGCACCATCGAGCTGATCTCCTCCGGAGCGAATCGCTTCACATCGCCTTTGTATTCCACCTGGATTTTGGGTTTTCCACAATCATTCACCACTTTGAATGGCCAGTGTTTCATGTCTGCTTGGATCTTCTCATCGTCGAACTTGCGACCGATGAGTCGTTTGGCATCGAACACTGTGTTGTTGGGATTCATTGCCACCTGGTTCTTGGCCGCATCGCCAATAAGCCGCTCCGCGTCGGTAAACGCCACATAGCTGGGTGTGGTGCGGTTGCCTTGGTCGTTGGCGATGATATCCACCTTGCCATGTTCCCAAACACCCACGCAGGAGTACGTGGTGCCCAGGTCAATACCAATTGCTTTTGTCATTATTATGTTTTTATTTTATAACTTTCTTCTGAATTGATGATATTCACAATAAAACACTTCTACCAATGCTCTGTTTTGATAAATATTCACTAGCAGTTGCTCAACGTATATCTCTTTTTTGAGTTCTCGGCTCGCTGCTGGTTTCAAATAAACTGCAGTTAGCGCGCCATTGCTTAGTTTATATACTCAACCCATACTGCGTCTCAATTGTTGTCGACGCTTCGCGGTTATACGCCAATACCACGCAGTACTACGCTCTAGAACAATGGTTCTCAAACTGTGGTACGCGTACTGCTGGTGGTACGCAAATGAAGTACAATTGAACCCGACTTCTCATTGCTTATTTCAAGCATGCAGCACAATTCTTCCCACTGAATATATAGACGTCATAAATATTGTAACATTTTTATAAATAAATAGCAGATATGTATAAAACGAATGTAATTTTTTTTATATTACACTTACCTATTATCAGCTGTTTTCACCTTGGATACGAAATACGAAAACAAGCTCATAACAACCTAGGTCACAATAAGCGGCATAATAAGCGGGCGTAATGATTTACGCCCGTCAATCATTAACTTTATTTAAAGTTTACAACATAAAGAGAAAACATGGGTATACAGTACTACATGTTAACAACATTTCCGAAATGAAAATGACAGTTATGTTACACTTGTCTATTATTAGCTGTTTTCAGCTTGGATACGAAATACAAAGTCTTTAGTAACGCATATGTCATAATTATTATGAACTGTCACAGGCAATTTATTTTTGATAAAAATAATAGGAAAGTGTAATATAAAGTCTTGTATGCACCACGGGTGTTACTAGATGATTAAGCCCATTCCACCTGGGTTTTGGGGCCAAAATCGTCATAACACCCTTGGTATATGAATAACTATTTCTACTTTGCCATTTTGAGACAGTTCTATCCTAATAAAATTTTGTATAGTTCAGTGGTACGCGAGTGATCCGTATTACACATGAATGGTACGCAAAAAAAGTTTGACAACCATTGCTCTAGAACGTAATACATCGTTTTACATCGGTAACGGTCGATACAACTAAGCATATGGAACACGTACGAAGTGTTCTAGCATGTTTCAGAATAATTAACGATTGACATTTGTAACAAACATTAACATTTGCAGTATTTTTATTTTCTTATACATAGCATTAAAGAAAGTATTGTAATCATGAAAAATTTCGAATGCGAGATTTTGATGGAAATCCATGTTTTGACAATTTTCGCAGTGATGTCGTGTGTGTGTGTGCGTGTGCGTGTGCGTGTGAGTATGCGTGTGCGTGGGCGTGAGCGTGTGCTTATGCTTGTGTGTGTGTTCATTATCTCAAAAAAGCTAGCGCAATAAAACTTCATATTTAATAGTTTCTTGATTATCTGAAGAGCTGATTAGATTTTGGGTATAATCGCAAAACCGGAAGTAGAAGTTTACTGAACACTAAAATTCCAAAATTCAAATTATTTTCGAAACCAAAAGAGATAACAAAAAATTTTTCAAATAAAAATTGTAAAAAATTATATTCTGAAGACAAAATATTCTATTCATTTTTCTTCTATCTCTATTCAGTTTTGATTTATAGATATTTATATGTTCACGGAGAGTATTAAAAGTATCGTATCATACTTTGAAAACAAAAAACAAAATATGAAATAAATACAAAGATTACTATCTTGTACTGTCAGATGTGACAATTAAAAATTTCATGCTACTAAAATTGAGTTTTGATATACATGTGTATAAGAAAGTTGTGTGGTAGAGACTTATGCCCGAAATTTTTTGTTTATAAAACTACAATTTTAGTTTTTGTTCCGGCATATTATGCATAAAAAGTTTCCAACATTGTATGAAATACTACATTATTTATTTTATACGAACAGAAATATATGAAATTAATAAATTGTTTATAAATAACACCTACATTATAAAAATTAAATACGAAAAAACTGGTGTGGTCATCACAAGACTGCGCATGTATAAAGTATAAAGGTAACTGATATTAGCGTAACTAGTTGCTGGTGGAAGTGAAACTGATTATATAAATGACAATAAAACAGTTAGAAATCAAGTTTGGTATAATTTCAACAATATTTTCCGAAATCATACGAAAATTGTTCCCAAATATAATTTTCTTAATAAATTTTGGGCTCCATGATAAACATTAGCATGATCTACTGATAAAAACTAGTCTTGTTTGGTTGTGGACATTTTATTTAAATACAAA
>JAGJTL010000057.1:3477125-3493534 GCA_022063505.1 Calosoma granatense
CTGCATTATTTATTTTATACGAACAGAAATATATGAAATTAACAAATTGTTTATAAATAACACCTACATTATAAAAATTAAATACGAAAAAACTGGTGTGGTCATCACAAGACTGCGCATGTATAAAGTATAAAGGTAACTGATATTAGCGTAACTAGTTGCTGGTGGAAGTGAAACTGATTATATAAATGACAATAAAACAGTTAGAAATCAAGTTTGGTATAATTTCAACAATATTTTCCGAAATCATACGAAAATTGTTCCCAAATATAATTTTCTTAATAAATTTTGGGCTCCATGATAAACATTAGCATGATCTACTGATAAAAACTAGTCTTGTTTGGTTGTGGACATTTTATTTAAATACAGAAGAAAATTTATTTTCGCTAGGCATTTTATTGTCATTTTACCATGTAAATTTGTTATGAAAGTAAATGTACCTAGTATGAACTTCAGAACAAATAGCATATTTTCAAAGCAACAGTTTATGTGTAAATAACACTATATTTGTTCCAAAATTTCTTGCATAAAATTTTTATTTTGAATTCCATACAATTAAACTTTAATTAATAACAGATGGTTGTATGCAATCTATTAATTTTCGAATAATTATTAATGCATATTTAACATACATATTCATGTTCCGGAATGGCACAACTTAAAAAAGTATGAGTATAAACTATAAATAGAGTATTTCACAATGTTATAGTATCACTTGTTAGTGATCACCAGTTCTATCTACGTCAGGAAGTCTACTACGGTAAAATAATAAATTCAATATAATAATAGTCTGTCTCCACAGTATATTTAGTGGATATGAACAAGTATAAGCCCCAACATTCATTACATAAAACTGTAATTTAACTGTTCATATTCTACAGTTGATTGTCGTTCTGTTAGCTCTGCCCGCTACCAAAGCGCCAGAGAAGGCCAAGAGATTGCAGAAACGTAGTGTCTTCGATAGGGATCTTGCCCTCGGTGGACACGATTTTGGTGAACATGAATTTTCTGAACAATCTTTTGGTGGACATGATTTTCTACAGAACGCTGGTAGTAACTACGATGGACATGATTTTGGCGGTTCCGAACTGGATGCTCATCATGGACCAATCGATCTCAGCCCACAGGTTCACATACACATCATCATTACCAAAAAGTTTGGCGTGCCCGTGCCTAAACCATACCTCGTCACTGTTGAGAAGAAGTATCCTGTACGAGTACTCCATTCAGTAGGCGTGCCCGTGGACAAACCCTACCCTGTTCATGTACCTGAGCCATTCCCCGTGTCAGTTGAGAAAGCAGTGGCTTACATTGTATACAAAAATGTTCTCTACCCTATGAAGTTCCCTGTGAAAGTACCTGCCAAGGTATCACATCTATTACTGAACTAAAGCAACCAACCCAAGTGCCCACATGATCCAGTTGCACCAAAACCTCATATACTTCGAAAACCAGGCAAGCTGAAACCGAAGACCGAATCAGCTATACAAAAGTAACTATTATCTGGTGTAAATTTATTAATGTTCATTTGTTCTCACTGAGGAAGCTGCCGTAGCTCCAGCGAAGGGTTATGAAGTAATTTTACAAGATGATACATATATTTTTCTTATCCAGCAATAGCTACGTTTTTATGTATTGCATACTTGTAAAGTACGGAACTCCATATAATGTAGTGTATTATAATGAGGACTGCATATACCTATGTATTTAATTATCATGAAGTTTGAATAGTTTATGCCCTACAACTAACTACACACTACTAATTTTTAGAGTTGACGATTGGTTCACCAAAACGTATGTGCCACTGCGTACGATTCGGCAGTGCACACACGAAGCTTCTGATTAATTTTCAAATATAACTAAATGTACCTTTATTTTTTTAGTTAATAAACACTAGTCAACTAGCGTGAGTGATTTATATTTTTTTTCGGATTTTTATTTTGACTGACGGAACCTCTAGAGATGTACCGCGGATCCCCGGAGTTCCGCGGAACATAGTTTTAAGACCACTGGTCTAGATTCTTAGACACATGTGGCTAAAGAAGTTGTATCAGGTGAAAAACCAATACAAGTAATTGATTATATTGGAATCATTAAACCGAAGAAACCTGTTCGATAGAAATGAGTATTTTGTTAAATATACAAGTTTTAAAAAGATAATTTATAATGTATTACATAAATGTATAAAAAATACGATTATAATATATGTACATATATAAAACAGTATTTACTGAAGCTCATTTCAGTTGGTTATATAGCAATTTAAAGATATTTTGTAACTATAATTTAAAAAAAAATATGTTGTGCTGGAAAGAACATACACATAGTTATATTATAGCAAAGTAGAAGTGAAAAATTCATTTATTTGAATATTCATATCCACAATTCTGCTATTTTCTACGTTTAACTTATTGTCTTATTATATTATATTAATAATATTGCATTTAAACATTTAATTGAAAAAAAAAACATGCGTTATGGAAGACGATAAGCTAGACGACCATATAGTATACAATTAGTACTAAAAATCTATCAAACAAACTATTATATGTACAAAATAGAAATATCCATCCAACAATCAAATATCAAGTTGTTACAGAATCTGTTGTATGCAAAAGTTCTAACTCTGTATGTGTGCTGGAACTCTGTTGAAGCTTTCTTCTTTGTTTCATTTTTTTCTTATAAGTGTTAATAACTAGGCAAACAATTTTAAAACAAATGTAACAAATAAATAATATCAGTATTAAGTTATAAAGATTTAATATTGCTTCAGTTAAATTCTTGATGTGTTCCTCAGTTGAAGAATTTTTAGAAGAATCATCTACTATTTTTGGCGCAATGATAGGTTTTACGCTAGTTAACTCAAGCTTTTTTGTTGTAACGTCATTATCACTACTGCACTGAATACCTTCAACATTTTCATTGTGATAAAGTTGAGGAACATTATAATCGTTATAAGAAATATGTCCATTTTTCAAATACTTTAAAATACTAGTAAGTTTTTTACAGGACCACGGCATTGCAGATAGATACAAATTCTGCAAATTTCTAAAATGTGAAAGCAATGTGAATGGATTCAAATCGGTAATTTTATTTCCGCCGATATTTAATGTTTTCATACTTTTTAACGGATATAATACAGTTTCATCAATGAATTCGATATGATTGTTAGACAAATCAAGGGCTTCCAGATTAACGAGAGAAGAAAATGTACCTATTTTGAGGTAGGATATATTGTTCATAGTTAAATTTAATCTTAATAGCTGTTTCAATGGTTGGAAGGCGCAAATAGATACATTTTCAATATGATTGTTATTTAAATTCAATTCTTCCATAGAAACATGATCTGACTGATCAAAAAGATTGCATGAAATATTAAGTAATTTATTGAATCCTAAATGCAAATAGCGAAGATTATATAAACCACTGAATGACTTCTCTTCTAAAGTATTAATATTCATGTAGGATAAATCTAGATATGTGATTTGTGACAGACCCGTGAAACTCTTTGATTTCAGACAGGTGATATGATTGTTGGATAAGTAAATATTTTTCAAAGAACTTAGGCCACTGAATGCTTCTGAATTTATAGCTGATATATTATTACTCTCAAAGTGTAACGTCTGAAGAGATCTAAGGCCCGAAAATGCGTCTTTCTTTATTTCTATGAAACCAGTATAAGATAAATCCAGAGATTCCAATCTGGATAGTCCTTTAAAGAAATTAGGTGATAAAATCTTGATATTATTTAAAACAGCTTTAATATTAAGTGAATTTATATTCTGGAGTCCTTCAAAAGCACCAATTTCAACTTCTTGAACGTTATTGTCATTTAAATTTAAATACCGTAAATTATTCATGTCTTTGAACATGTTTGAATAAAGCACGGATATTTTGTTAAATGCGAGATTCAACTCGATTAGAGAATGCAATCCATTAAATGCTCCCGCTTCAATGGACTCGATATTTTGATGCGACAGATCTATACTATCTATATTTATTAAATTGTTAAACGCGTTTTCTGATATTACTTTCACTGTACTGTTTTTTATTTCTAAACGTTGTATTCGTAACCCAGTGAAAACATTTGCATTGAGTACTTCGATACTTAAACTGGATAGAATTAAGTTTTTTAATGAAAAAAGACCGTAGAAGGAATTATTTGATAGTGATGTAATTGGGTTGTTTTCCATATTTAAAACTGTAATACCTGCCAGATTTCTAAATGCACCTGACTTAATTTCTTTTATATTACAATTATATAAACTTAAATTGAAAAAACTGTTTGTTAATCCGTCAAAAGTATCAGGTTCCAGTGTACTAATTTGGTTGTTACCTAAATTTATATGTTGTATATTTGTAAGACCTTTAAATCCTCCAGATTTGATCACTTTTATTTGTAACGATGACAAGTCTAAGCTTCCTACATTAGAGAGTCCATTAAAAGCTCCACTTGGTAGTATAGTAATGGAATTCTTACGTAAATCTATAGATTGTAAATTACTTAACCCATAGAATGTGCCATGGGATATTTCTCTTAAACCAGAATTAGATAAATGTAAATAATTTAAATTATATAATCCGTTAAAAGTATTAGCTTTAAGTGATGATATATTATTATTTTCCAAATTTAAGCTAATTAAATTAGAAAGTTTTTGAAATGCTCCAGATTCTATCACTTCTATTTGTAACGATGACAAGTCTAAGCTTCTTACATTAGAGAGTCCATTAAAAGCTCCACTTGGTAGTATAGTAATGGAATTCTTACGTAAATCTATAGATTGTAAATTACTTAACCCATAGAATGTGCCATGGGATATTTCTCTTAAACCAGAATTAGATAAATGTAAATAATTTAAATTATATAATCCGTTAAAAGTATTAGCTTTAAGTGATGATATATTATTATTTTCCAAATTTAAGCTAATTAAATTAGAAAGTTCTTGAAATGCTCCAGATTCTATCACTTCTATTTGTAACGATGACAAGTCTAAACTATTTAATAATGAAAGCCCATTAAAAACCCCTGTCCGCAGTATTTTTATATAATTTTCTTTTATGTTTAAATCATTTACATTTCCTAAATCTGCAAATGTATCAACAAATATATCTCTTATACCACAATTGTACAGATTCAAGGATCTCAAACTACGCAAATCCTTGAATGTGTTGGATGGGAGACTTGAAATGTTATTATTTCCAAGATTTAAATTATTAATATTGTAAAGGCCACGAAATGTTTTTGGTTCTATTAGCTGTATGTTCAAATTGGATAAATCCAGCTCTTGAATATTTGACAATCCTTCAAACTGTCCAGATTTCAGTATATTAATATCTTTAAAAAGCATCTGGGCATCAAATGTCCAAATATTATTCATCCCCACAAAAGCTCCCGGTTCAATTTCTTGTATATTATTTAACGTTAAATTAACAAATCTAAGTTCATTTAGTGCATTAAATATGTTTGATGGAAGAGTTGTTAAATTATTTCCCTGTAAATATAAGTGGCGTAATTGGTACAGTCCATTAAAAACTCCCACCTCCATATTTATTATTCCAAGATTTGATAGATTCAGCGATTGTATATTTGATAAACCTAGAAATTGATCTTTTCTTAGTACGTTTATGTTGCCGAAAATTCGATGTACATCAAAACTTATTAAATTCTGAAGGCCAATGAACGCACCTGATTCAATATTTTCAATCGGGTTCCCTGTTAAATTTAAATAAAGAAGCTGGTGAGTCTCATTGAATGTACCATGACGAAGAATAGTTATGTTGTTGTTCTGCAGAGACAAAGTTTTTAGCGAGAATAATCCATTAAATGCACCACTTTCAATATTTTCAATGTCCATACTTCGTAAATCCAGTTCATCTACATTTTCCATTCCAATGAACATATTTCGTTTTATAGTTTTGATTTGATCAAAAATCGAGAAGTTAAATGTTTTTAAACTTAGTAAATCTTGGAATGCACCTGGCTCTAATATTTTAATGCGGTTTCCTGTTAGTTTTATAGATAATAAGTTTCTGGTTCCATTAAAACTGAATGTTTTAAGTTTCGATAAACTGTTATTTTCTAAATTCAATGATTTTAATGATTGGAGACCATTAAATGCTCCAGGCTCTATCAAGTTTATGCTCAAATTAGATAAATCTAGATCTTCCAGATTTGCTAATCCTACGAACGTGTTATGGCGAAGATTTTCAATGAAATTATTTTGCATCTCCAGGACGGAAACTTGACTTAAACTAGAAAATGCTCCGGGTTGTATTGTCTTGATACCAGATGACTCTAAAAGTAAAGTTGATAATTTGTTTAATCCAATGAAAGTATTGGGACGAAGGGTAGATATGTTGTTGTATTCTAAGTTCAATTCTTCTAAAGAATCAAGACCACTGAATGCACCTTCTTCAATATGTTCTAATTCCATGTCGCTTAGGTCCAGTATTCGTAAAGTGGATAAACCTTGGAAAATATCTGTGTTCAAAGTATTCATTTTTAGTAAAACCGTACGAATATCTAACTGTTCCACATTACTTAAACCAATGAATGCGCCAGGTTTTATATCAATTATATTATTCATGGAGATATTTACTAGCTGTACAACGTGTGTCCCGTTAAACGTGTACGGGAGGAATTTAGTTATTTTATTATTTTCTAAATGCAAATATTTTAGCGATTCAAGTCCATTAAATGCTCCTGGTTCAATATTGTCCAGGTTCAAATTTGATAAATCTAATTTTTTTAAGTTAGATAAACCTTTGAATGAATTTTTCCTTACTGTTTTTGAGTTGATAAATAACAAGCTGGAGTTAAAATTTTCCAATCGTTCTAATCCTGAAAATGCACCTGGTTCTATATTTGTTAATGGATTACCATCTAATATCAACTCTTGCAAATTGTTAAGTCCATCAAATGCGCCTGATTCAATGATTTTTATATTTGAATTCGATAAATTTAGAACTGTAAGTCCGTGCAATTCATAAAATATGGAATCACCTAATTCGGTTAATGAATTATCATTTAGTGCAAGTGTATGCAGGTTTGGCAGACCGGTAAAGGCACCTTTTTCTATTTCCTGAATGTTCAATTCCGCCAGATCCAAATATAACAATTGTGTCAGATCGTCGAACATATTCGATTTCAGTATTGTTATACGAAATGCTCTCGTATCCAAATTGCGGAGATTTATTAAATCCACAAAAGCCCCTGGTTGAATCACAGATATTGGATTTCCAATTAGATTCAGTGTTTCTAATCTAAATGAACCTAAAAATGAATTCGAATGAAGTATTTTAATTGAATTGTTCTGCAAATTTAGATTCTGTAAATTTTGAAGTTTATATAAGATTCCACCTGATATATCGACAATTTTGTTAAACGACAAATCAAGTGTGACTAGATAACGAGATAGACCGTCGAACGTTCCGGGATGTATTGTTGCGATATTTGTAAATGATAAATTTAAATAGTGCAGATTATTGTTGTCAAAAGTGTTTGGATCAATGCTGTCAATAGGATTGTTATTTAGATATAATCTTGTTAAACTAGTCATATCTTTAAATGCCTGACCACCAATAGTCTGAATACCTAGATGTGATAAATCTAATACCATTATTTTACGCAACCCATTGAAAATTCCATTTTTTAGTTCTTTTACTTCGTGAAAAAACGTTCGGGGTTCAATATGCTGAAGACTATTTAATCCATTAAACGCGTCTGGTTCAATGTTTTGAATTTTGTTATTTGTCAAATTTAACACAACGACATTGTTTAATCCGATGAATGTACTCTTTTGTAATGTCGTTAACATATTGTCTTGCAAATATAGTTTATTCAAATGCTCGGGAAATGACCATGCTCTCAATATGGATATGTTGTTATTATCTAAATATAAAGTATTCAAAGAATTCATACCCCTGAATGTGTATCCCTGCAGTGTTTGAATTCCGAAGTGAGAAAAATTCAACGTTTGTACATTTGGTAATCCATCAAACATGCCCGTTTTAAAATGTTTAATTTGTTGAAAAATGTTACGGAAATCTAGTTGACTTATGCTTGTTAATCCAGAAAAAGCGCCTGCCTCAATTTGACTAATTGAATTATATGATAAATTTAAACCACACAGATTTTGTAAATGTGCAAATGTATCTGTATTGAGAATAGTAATATTATTATTGTTTAAATACAAGTATTCTAAAGATTTCAATCCTTTGAAGGTGTTGCCCTCTATAGACTGAATTTCAAAATGGGACAAATTTAAACTATGAATATTCATCAATCCATCGAACATATCTGCTTTAAAATGTCTTATTCTTTGGAAAATATCTCGAATATCTATTTGGTTAATGTTTGTCAGTCCACAGAATGCGCTTCCGCTAATTTTACTGATGGGATTGTTTGATAAATTTAATCGGTTTAAATTGTATAAATCAGCAAATACATCCGTACTGAGACTGGTAATATTGTTATTGTCTAACAATAAAACCTCCAATGATGGCAACCCTTTAAAAGTATTGCCCTCCATGCTTTGAATTTGAAAATTGGAAAAATTTAACATTTGAATATTGCTCAACCCATTAAACATACCGGACTTAAAGTGTTTTATTCTTTGAAAAATATTCCGGAGATCTATTTGACTGATTCTTGATAAACCGGAAAATGCTCCTGAATCAATTTGGATAATAGGATTGTTCAACAAATTTAAACTACGCAAATTAGATAAAGTAGCAAACGTGTCACCACTTAGTAAGGAAATGTTGTTATTATTAAGGTATAAATATTCCAACGAGGACAATCCTTCAAAAGTATTGCCCTCTAACGACTGAATTCCGAAATAAGATAAATTTAATCTTTTTATACTGGAGAAACCACTGAACATTCCCTTTTTAAAATGTTTAATATTTTGAAATATATATCGAATATCTATCTCTGTGATGGTAGATAAATCGGAAAAAGCGTTTGACATAATGTCTTGAAGCGGATTATTATACAAGTTCAGAGTAAGCAAAGAATTTAGTCCTACAAATGTGTAACTCTGAAGGACGGTAATATTATTATTTTGTAAGTTTAATTCAACTAATGCATTTAAATCGCTGAACGTTCGAGGTTGTATTAAAACTAAATTATCATTATTCAAGTAAAGTGTGCGTAACTCTTTTAGATACTTGAATGCATCGGCTTCTGTTTTAGAGACAGGATTGTTGCTTAAATCTAATTCCATTAATGTTTTCATGTTTTGAAACATGTTGTTGTATAAAATTGACAAATTATTATTCCGTAATGAAAGTTTTTCTAAACAGGGCACATTATCGAAATAATGATAATCTTCATAATCCTGTTGTCCTGATATCTGAGAAATATAATTATTATTCAAGTCAAGTATTTTTAAATTGGATAATCGAGTAATAATTTCTATAGACAAAGTAGTAATATTATTGTTACTCATATTAAGAGTTTCTAACTCATTCATTCCATCGGTTAACATATTGAAATTAGTTATGTTATTATAACATAAATTTAAACTGTACAGTCCAGTAAAAGTATCAAATGCTCCGTGCTTAATATTTTTAATCTGAGAATGACACATATCTAAATATCGAACATACTTACAATCTACAAAAGTACTACTATTCATAGTAGTGAATGAATTATTACTTAAAGTTAAATGTCTCAATCGCTCCTGATAATAACAATTGATATTTAATTGTTGTATGTTGTTATTTGTTAAATCTAAGGTATATAAATTTCGGAGAGATTCAAGAATTTCGCCATTAAATTGTTTAATATCGTTACCAAATATTTTCAAATATTGTAACTCGATGAACTGGCTGAAACTATTGCCATCAATTGTTCGAACGCCACACTGAGATATGGTTAAACTATGTACGTTTCTATATCCGCTACATATAAATGTAGTACTGTCTATCATTGATAAATTTATTTTATTAATTGTCAAACCTGTAACGGTTTTTGCATCGATGATAACGTTCATTTCTAACTGAAAGTGTTCGGCTGTCATATTATCGCAGTTGTATTGTAAACCGCCGATCTCGTTATATCCTGTTTTTGCACAACGAGTAGATACCTGCGGCAGTAGAATGACGTTTAACAGGATCAGTGCACCGATCCATGTTCCCAACATGATAGACACCGGATTCAAACTAAAACAATTATCAACATTTCTAAATAAAACTTCAGTTATTATAAAAGATATGATTATTATCATGTTCTTCTAACTAAATATATGAAATGAATAAAATTTTTCAAATTCTGAGTTTTTACATTTAACTTTTTAAGATTGTAATTAGTTTAGAACTCAACATTTCATTAATATTACGCTGAAAGATTAATTATTGAAAATAACAATTTGCTATCAATAATAATAAATCTTAAAAAAGTAATTGGCATCGTCTTGTGATTTACATATTTTAGTTATATATTTTCAGTTCAATGTAATTTCTATAGAAACAATACATTAATAAGTATAGTTCTGTTCACGCTAATATGTGTTAGTTTATATTGTGGGTTAAGCTTTTAAATAATTAATTTGTGATTATTAATTACTTATATATATATTTACCTGGTACTGTGAGACTGATTGAATCTATTTATCATAAATCTCTTCTTTCACACTCGGTTAGTATCCATTTTTTTACAAAATAAAAAATTTGCTATGTACTATTTTCCACAGACTAAAAATAATATAAAAATGGTAAAATTTAAAAATATTTTTAAAATGCTTATATTAATTTGATTGACATGACACATACAAATATTATTACGATGTAATTTAATGTTTGTAAGATTAAAAATTGTTTTATTTTACTTTTTGCTTATAAGACCTTTCTTTTCAAAAAGGAAATAACATATTCTATTTGTTAATAAATAAACTTCAAATATATTTTGATATTTCTCATGTAATTACGTACGATTACTAATATATCTTAAATAAATACTTACAGTTTAAAGATGATTGAACAAAAACTGATACATTGCGTATTACAAACTGAATTTGCCATCAAGTAGTTTATCTTTCAACAAGAACACATCGATTGTACTGCTTGATTGAAATGACACAGTCACATATATGTATATGAGTGTTAAGATATGAAGGGGAATACCCCTTGTGTATGTTCATATAAATGATAAATCATGGAAATACTACAAATAAGACAACATCAACAATTTTCACATATACACTTGTATGTATGTCTATTAGAACCAGAGACGGACTGACAATGAATTGTACTGCGGATGTTTAAATAACGAGACAAAATATACATTATCTCCGAGTGACTAAACCAAGCGATTAGGTATCTGTAAAATGTTTATTTAGTTAATCTGCAGTACTTACAGTCCTAATTAAAGTCATTAAATAAACTATATTTTATTTGTTGATACTACTCCGAAATACATGCAATACTGCTACTTATGAAATGTTATAATAAATTTTCCTTCATACTCAGTTCAATTCAGGAATTCTGCATGTGTGCATACAATAATTAAAAAAACAGAATTGCAAATAAACTGCCAATAATCGCTTTATTATACAAATAAATTATTATTGTAATACGTCTCTCGATTAAGACTCAACAATCATCTGATTTAATTTGTCATTTGTACAAAGTGCATTTACTTCAGTAGAGTTCAATCTACAACCTACTGCATTTATCTAATCGTTACACATAGCACATATTTAACGAATATGAATTCATAAATCTTATGACTTGAAATTTGTCTGAATACAGTGTTATAGAAAACTGTTGACTACGCAGCAACGAAACTGATACCATATGTAGATAAATAAAGTCAGATTTACAATGGACAATGGATATATTGGAACATTATAAATCCATATTTACTGAGCCGCAGCTGGAGACATGTACTAATACAAATAGCAGAAAGGGGATTATATATTTCTATATTTTCATTATAAATAAACAAATTTCATTATTTAGTTAAAAATGATAGCAAATTACATATATTTTTATGCAATTTGCACGAATGTAATTTGATAATATCAGTAAAATTGTAATATGGCATTTATTATTTAATAAACACGGAGGAAATATAAATAATAAATATATTACAGAATTTTTTTACTTACAAACAAATACTTTGATATACTATACACATAAATTCTTGTAATGGAAAAATAGCAATGCCGATACATAACTAAGTAATCTGATCTCGCTGAATAAGTTATTTAATTTTCAGTTCGCTCTAAGTAGCATATCTGCTGAGCTATGATTATATAATACACAGATTTGTTGCTTTAACAGTTTATCATTATAAACTTGTGCCAAGAGTTTCTTACGAACCTGCTTTCTATTTTCTTCCGGAACAAAATCTACCCGGTATTGATACAGGCGTAAATGTGTGTTTGTTGTCAATTGAAAGTAGTTCGCTTTTAAATCAATCAATTCCCGACGTTTCCTTCTTTGAGTTTAAAAGTTCGGTTAATTGTTGTTCCATTATGACTTTGATTATTGATTATTCCATGTTTACTTACTTACAAACATGACAAGTAAAAACATACAAACAGTATCACGTTATTTCGTAATATAGATATATAGTGAACTCGTATACAGGTGGTGAAAACTCGCTTGTAATGAACGCATACACTGAGTCCCGACTAAATACATATTACACCTAATGTAAGTTAATTCGCATATAATGTACTCGCATATAGTGAACTTTCGGATTTCGTGGACTAAATTTACTCATAAGTTCACTATATGCGAACTTCGGTAGATTGTTAATGAATGAGTTTTATGTTGGCAACTTTTAACAATTAAAGTAATACGTATGCTAGTCTATACTTGCAATTTCGTGTGTACTGTGCCAGTTTAGCGAGTGTTTCTAAATGAAGGTGAAAAATAAGAAACGTTCTTCATTTATAATTAATGATAATTTGAAGATCATTCAAGACATTATTATAGATCTCAACTGCAGATTTGTACAAATACAAAGTCAAAATCTTCCATCTCTAATACGTATTTATTAAAATTTAAATAATCATTTATTTTTTAAAATGAATAAATATTATTTTGTTTATTTATAATCATGCATTTGAGTAGAATATAATGCCACTAAAACTTTGAAAAACCAAATGTTTTTCGGTTATAATGAACAGTCGTTTATAGTGAACCAAATTCCTGGTCCCTTCAGGGAGCACTATAAGCGGATTGCACTGTATTTCTTAACATTTAATTGAGAGGATATTTAAATACTCAAATACATAAATACAACATCACACCATATGCTAGTTACTCGGGGTAGCATGATTAAGTATTTGTTAACGTCCTTCATCGCTGTTGCCAGCTCAGACCAGGATGGCATCTACAGTTTATTGTGAAAAAAGGCGGGAATCGAACCCGCAGTTTATTTAAATAACCTCTTTGCTATTGTTATTTCTTCGGTTTTGCAGTACTATCATTATTTGGTACACAACTATTTTGTCTGATGAGTAATTGAACGCAAATTTACTAGGTTCGTGTAGATTTTAATATTAAATATCATCGAAAAGTTGTGAAAACAAGAATCAACTTACGTATCATATCTAATTTAACAATGTCCAAGTATAATCCCGGCGAATATTATTTTATTTTACTTGCATAAAACCGTTTTATATTTCACAACATTTCAAGGATATTAGAGAATATTTTCTTTGGTAGTCTAGAATCCATTTGTTCAATTTGATTGTGTACCGCTCCATGATGGCACGTTGTTCGGCAGTGGCTCTCTGTAAGGTGACTACCGCTGGCCATGCACATTTACCCTCACGTATATCACCGAACAGTGTTGCACCATTTTTATCCACATCACCGAAACAGTCTAAGAAATCATTCTGTAACATTGAATCAACAGGTTTGCCAAACTGAAAACCTTTGTCATCTACATATAATGCAATATACGTATTACGTACAAACCTTTATTTGAGCAAAAATACCCATTTCGTGTAAAACTGATGCCGCTTGACGGTGAGGCCCTTCATCTTGTATACCGGCCAGGTACATTGCTGCACTAACAGGAGAGCAGAAACCAGCGAAACCAAACTTATACATTGCTATAGTCCTATATCTATCCATAGTAAAATGTTGTAGATTCTGATGGTTTTGGCTGGTGTTTAAGTGGTCCAGTACTTGACCCTGAAAGGTCTTCAACATGGTTTCATGGAATAGTTCAATCAAAGACAAGTAACTCGGGTGATCTTTGAAATATTTACGAACAATCAAGTATGCATTGTGTTCTAATACGACTGCATCGTTTATGGCCATGAGACCAACGTTCTCTACTTTGTACCAACAAGGAACGCCCCGGCGTTTTTCCGACCGATCCACGACGTCATCGAGTATCAAACCGAAAGTGGTTAGCTGAAAGTATTACTTATTTAATCACAATTTGAGATAGTTAGTACTGTTACTAATTTTTGTAACGTACTACTTCAGCACTTCATCCTAGTATATTGGCTAGGTGAATATTTTCTTCAGATAACTTCTTCGAATCTTCTAATAATTTATATGACAGCACCACTTCAAGTCCTCGTCTTTGTTTGCCGCCCAATAAATTATATTCTAACATCCTTGGATACCATTTCATCAATTCCGGAATATTCATTTCTTTCGCGGAATCCATCAAACCCTTTACAATCACTGGATAGAAACTATTGAATTTTTGTTTGTCTTCTTTAGTGACACTGGTCACTTTGAAATTAACTACTGATACAATATTGTTCGTAATTTTCGTACTGTTTCGCCAAAACATTTTGTGATAAATTTTTCTTCTGACTAAATTCATTACTTGGAATTTTGTTGCCTGAACCAACAACATAACGCCTGATTGATAAAATGAAATTAACTTTTTTAAAATACCAGCAGCATTTTATATTAGAATTCGAAGGTCGTTATATGGAATTTGTACCTTGTAATCTTTATAAAGAATAATTTCAAGTTATCTGTATTGTGATTTTTGTGCTGTTTCGTCTAAACATTTCGTGATAAATTTTTCGACTGACTAAACTCATTGCATGGAATTTTGCTGCCTGAACCAACATAGCACCTGGTTGATAAAACGAACATTTTCTTAAAATACCGAAGCATTTTATATGAGAATTCAAAGGTTATAGTATTAAATATGAACCTATGCGATGCATATATATTATAAAAATTTTAATTGTATATTAAAACAAAAACCTTGTAATCTTTTTACTTTCTTATACACAGTATAAAAAGAAAGTATTGTAATCATGAAAAATTTCGGATGCGAGATTTTGATGGAAATACATGTTTTGAGGTCTTCTGAATACGTTTTGACTATTTTCGCAATGATGCTGTGTGTGTGTGTGTGTATGTGTGTGGAAGTGTGTCTCTATGTTCATTATCTCAAAAACCAGCAAAGCTATCGCAATGAAACTTCATATTTAATAGTTTCTTGATTATCTGAAGAGCTGATTAGATTTTGGGTATAATCGCAAGACCGGAAGTGGACGTTTACTGATTACTAAAATTCCAAAATTCAAATTATTTTCGAAACCAAAAGAGATATCAAAAAATTTTTCAAATAAAAATTGTAGCAAATAATATTCTGAAGAAAAAATATTTTATTCATTTTTTTTCTATCTCTATTCAGTTTTGAGTAATAGATATTTATATGTTCACGGAAAGTATTAAAAGTATCATATCATGCTTTGAAAACAAAAAACAAAATATGAAATAAATACAAAAACAATACTTTCTTTTTATACTGCGTATAAGAAAGTAATTACTATCTTGTACTGTCAGATGTGTCAATTAAAAATTTCATGCTACTAAAATTGAGTTTGAAATATATGTGTATAAGAAAGTCGTGTGGTGACCACACCAGATTTTTTACTTTAAAAAATCGATTGTGAGATTTTGATAGAAATACGCGTTTTAAGGTCCCCTGAATCCGTTGTGATTATTTTCGTAATGACGTCTGTGTATGTGTGTCTGTATGTGTGGCCGTATATTCATTATCTCAAAAATGAGTGCAGATGTAATGAAACTTCATATTTAACAGTTTCTTGATCATCTGAAGAGCTCATTAGATTTTGGGTATAATTGCAAAACCGGAAGCGAAAGTTTACTGAACACGAAAATTTAAAAATTCGTTTTATTTAAAAAAAAAAAAAAACGGTATTTAAAAATTTTTCGGATAAGAATTATAGAAAACAATATTCTGAAAAAAAATATTCTATTCAAAGTTCTTCTATCTATATTAAATTTTGAGTTACAGATATTTGTATGTTATATGAAAATATTGATAGTATCATAACACGCTTTGAAAGCAAAAAATATGAAATAAATTACTCTATTAAGCTGTCAGATATGTTTCAATTAAAAATTTGGTAATACTAAAATTGAGTTTTGATATACATGCG
>JAGJTL010000057.1:3495148-3507674 GCA_022063505.1 Calosoma granatense
AAAATATTCTCTAATATCCTTGAAATGTTGTGAAATATAAAACGGTTTTATGCAAGTAAAATAAAATTATATTCCCCGGGATTATACTTGGACATTGTTAGAATAGATATGATACGTAAATTGATTCTTATTTTCACAACTTTTCGTCAATATTCAGTATTAAAATCTGCACGAATTTTGACAAAATAGTTGTGTACCAAATAATGATAGTACTGCAAAACCGAAGAAATAATTATGACAATAAGATTATTTAAATAATACACAGGTTCAGTTTACGCCTAGGACATTGTCATACATGTGGTTCGCATTCCACAATAAACTATAGCCAATATTAGCAAATATTGTAAATTGATTCGTAGAAACGGTAAGTTGTTTTCAAAAATAAAATGGAGAAATTTTTTAGACTTTTTTAAATATTCTTCCTTTACAAAAATGGCACTCAACACTAAATTCTCGTGCTTATTTTCAGATGATGGCTAAACTATAATTCCTTAGAAATGATTTAACATAGGTACGCAGTGAACTAATATTTCTTAATGGGATTAATAATAATTTTCGTTATAAGTTTAGAAAATCATCAATAATTTCACAAGTACTACCTCTCTTTGAAGACTCTTCGTGTTGAAAAACTATCTGTGTGTGTTACTACATTAATTATTTCTTTATATATTCTTTCTGTGCTTTTATCCTTTTCACTAAGTTAAATGCAGTTTTGGGATTGTCAAAGAACACGTAGAGTTTTAATTCAATATACAGATATTGTCTACTATGCTTCTTCCTTGTCTGATTCCGTTTTGTGTGTTTGAGATTAATTCTTTTTCTTGCGTTTCCTTTTTTAACTTTTCCCATAACACATTGCGTATAGTACAAGGCAAATTAAATAAAAATAATATGAACAGATTGGTTTTTAAATATGCTTATATTTATTATCTAATAAATGAAACAAAACATAACTGTGTTACATACACATTTTGATCGTCAGAAAAAAACGGAATAGAGTCTACTCAGTAGACTAAACAGACGAGATGTAACTTTTAGTGTTTATATCTTCCTCCGTAGGACCCAGAGAATCCGTTACAAAAACGATCCGTATCCAGCAGAAATTCCATGTCCACCAGCTCCAAGTTCACCAGTGCCAAATCCTCCATCGAGACCTGCTCCAGATCCGGCACCAGCACCATCTCCTGTAACGTAGACGGGTTGTGGAACGGGCACGATAACTGGTTGTGGCACCCGGACAGGGACGGGCTGAGCCACGACCACAGGGTAGGGCTGGGGCACGGGCACTGGGACAGATTGTGGCTGAGGTATTCGTACGACATGCGGAACTGGTACTAGCACGGGACGGTTAACATATACTGGATACGGCCTGGTTAAGGTGACAGGAACAGATTGTGGTACAGGAACAGCTACCGGACGGGGCACAGATACAGGAACGGTCTGAGGTACGGACACTGGAACTGGACGATTCACTGTGACAGGGTCGGGTTGTGGTACTGGAACTGGCACTGACTGGGTGATGATATTGACAGTGGTTTGTCCTGCTTCTGCCCCTGCACCTGCACCGGCACCGGCACCAACACCAGCACCAAAACCACCTCCAGTACCACTTCCAAAACCAGAACCAAATCCGCTTTCGTATCCGTCACTTACTCCATGGCCACTGCTACTAAATGAAAGGCCATGTTCATCACCGCCGTAGGAACCAGTGCTGCAGATACCACGATGCTCTATCTGAGCTTCACCGCATCGTCCAACTGTCGCTACAGCGAATACCAAAGCTACTATCTGTAAAATATACAGGTATACAAATCTTTTTAATATATTATACTAGAAAATATACTAGAATATTTGAATTCTCTATTAATTTTTATGTTCATATTACAATATTAACATCTTTTCTAACTTCATTATTTTTTTAAGTAATTTATAATGAATGAATGAATATTCAAAAATTATGATATACAGGATGCCCGTAAAACTAGATTGGGTACAGACACCCATGCCTGTAGCTCACCGACGTATATTCAAGTCTGAATAAATTACAAGAAATTAATGTTTATTGAAATTTGCTTTTAAAATTCATAATCCTAAATAGTAGACCAAAAATAAAATAATAAATGTAATAAAAGTAATAAAAATATGCAATTATCTGCAAAAACATCTACTTTCTTTTGTTGACAAAAGAAAAGCTTAGTCGGCTATGCATTGATCTTCTTTTGTTTAGAGAAATGTCAAAAACTCATTTTAAAATATTTTTTTCTCTTATATCCTTATGTAATTTTTCAAAAATAAAAATACAGAAAAATTTGTCATCATTTTCTGCATATGTAGGAATATTTTGAAAAAAATTGATTGGAAAATAAAGGAGAAAAAAAATAAAAACTGAAAAAAATTAGAAAATAATTTTTTTCTCAAGGCCTAAAAGAATTTTTGAAAAATAAAAAATACCACGCACAACTAGACAATAATATGTATCTGTAAAAAAAATTTCATCAAAATCGGTTGGATAGTCTAGGAGGAGATAGTGGAACAATAAATATGTACGACGGAACGAGCGAGCGAGCGAGCGGACGACCGACATACATACGGTCACATGTAATATTAGTCATTTCGTGATCCAAGGGGTCTGTCCAGGATTTCTACGCAAAAAATTTCGAAATCGGAAGATGTTACAGACATCGTACCGAACACTATAGCTCTTCGACAGGAGGTCGATGAGCTAAAAACCGAGCATAGCAATTTACGGGTTAATTTTTTTTATGTGCGGGAAATTTTTTCCCCGTGCTTTTTAGAGGAAAAATTTATTTGAAAAAGTTGTTAGAATTAAAAAATACATAATATGACGTTATAATTATTTCTAAAATGATTCGCTACGTAATAAAACATTTATACATAATGAATTACTGTACATGTTCTGTAAAATGGTTTTCGCCAGCAGTGTTCATAATACAATAAAAACAATGATTAGATTCAAAAACAGTAATAATATTATGCATATAACAATGGGTATTCTTGCACTACAGATTAACTCGGATGTCGGCGATTACATTCAGGGGCTATACTTCGTAGAATAAAACGTTCTCAAAACATGCCTTACGATTTTCCAAATAAATTAAAACCTATTGCATTTCAAGCAAAATTTTTTGTTTTGTTAGGAAGTATAAACTGCAAGCTACAGCATTACGGATGAATATTCGCAGAAATATTAGTAATCATACTAATAAAATGTGTCGAAAAACTGTGAAAAAAGGATACATTTTATCACATATTTTCTACTATAAGCATTCATAAACTGGTATATATGGATCCGTAATGCTGTAGTGCAATATGTTAACTTACACTTCTGCTAGAAGAAAATTATCATTTAATACAGAAAATCAAAGAAATTTGGAAAAACAAAACAGTATTCTTTAGTGCACAACTTCACACACTGGTAGCGTGGTAGGTATCAACATGAGTTTCAAGTTGTTTAGCTTCGCCCGAAGTGTTTCAATAGGCCCCTTCCGCGAGGAAGGCGAATTGCATGGACATGAAGCATATTATTAGTGTTTTGTTTGATGTTTGTATAGTGAAACACTATCAAAGCGTAGTAGCGTAATAGTAGAAACACTCGCACCTTACTGAGGGTAAGGCGCCCTAGCGTTCAAATTGCCGACACTTATATCACCCCCTGCGCCGTCACACATACACGCGCCATCTTCCAATTTTTAGCGCGCGCGCGCCATCTAGCAACAACTAGCAAAGACGCACACTAGCACATTTGAAATTTGAATTACCCGCGCGCGTTATCTACCGACAACTAGCATGAACACTAGCAAAGTCGCAGACTAGCCACGTTGGTTATTTGAATTTCCCGCGCGCGACACTAGCGCTAATTAGCCCTCTGTTGTCGATAATCAAGAAGGTTGGTCCAGAATCGGTCTATAATACCTAGTTATATATAAAAATATCCCTTTGTCAAGTGGTCATCTACTATCAGATGCACCTACATTCGTCGATTCTTCTTGATTTTTCTTCTCAATCGCAAATTTAACAAGCCCACTAGTGTCAGATATTCTATTTCGTCGTCCATCTTGTAACTTTGACAGACACGTTCGTTGCATCGTTGTGTATTTTCCACGGCCGCTCGGCTGCAGAACCGAAAACCGCTGTGTGTCACCTTCGAGCTGCAGTCGAATCGGCACAACTCGGCCGCCGGGTCGGCACAAACCGCTGTGCGTGAAACCGGCCTAACATAGCTAAATAATAGTCTACGCAGCTATAGATTGTCAGTATGAAAAATGACTTCGGAACAAGCGCTGCATTTAATAGAGGCGAATCTCGATATAGAGGGATTAATAAAGGAAGTGCAGAATCGTCCAGCATTATGGGACATGACTGAAAAAGATTATAGTGACAGAATGAAAAGAAAACAGTGCTGGGAAGAAATCATTGCCGTTTTTAGTTCTGGGAGTGATCTGACGTTGGACAGTAAAAAGAAATTAGGTAATTACATTTTTTTAATTATTTCATACAATCAGTGGCGGCTCGTGCTACATATTTTTGGATGTGTTGCACCAAAGAAGAAGTTTGTTTTATTTTCCCAGTCGAATGCACTAAATCTCTCACACCCGTTTCAGGCCAAATTTTTTCGCCACGATCGCCAGCAAACAACAAACAAGGAAATTGTTTCTTAAATACAAGTCTTTATTAAATTGTCTTTTATAACTTTTGCCGCTACTTTACCAGAAATTTTCTTATTTAGTTCAGGTGTAGGACGACCTTGCTCTTTTACTGCTAATTGTTCTCGATAACTAAGTTTTGAAAACTTATTTTTACTCATTTCAAATATTACGTTCATTTTCGAAACCTATATTTAAACAAACCAGTCATAAACCATGTAATGTTATGAGGAAAACCTTAATTCTTCAATACTTACTAGGTCCGACCGTTATATTTTCAGTTAAACTGCACTCCACAGCAAATTTCTTCAAATAACTGCGTTTGGTGCAGCTCATTTATAGCATAACATTGCGAACTACGATCTTATCCGATAGTACACGACGTCTATCGAATCGCGCAGAATAGTGTAGCAGAACATCGTAGTTAGACAGTGATGCTGTGGATGTAGCTAGCAAACTTAAATTATTCAGTGGTCATTTGACTGATTGTATTACTGCACTAGCGCTTATTAAGCCGCAATATACAAAGAAAAGGCAGGAGTGATTTTGATTTTAGGTTTTTACATATACATATATTTGTAATGTGCTTATTATGTTTAATGTTTATTGATTACTATGCTTAATTTATAATGGGGCATTTATATTTTTGGTGGTTGTGCAGCTTTGCAGCATTTAAAGACAAGCTCTCACTGCATATAATACAATAACATTAAAATCGAACATAATGTGAGTAGTCATTTATTTGAAAAATAATGTGCAAATTTATCTCTGGCTTAGATCGGTTTTACATACTGCGGTTTGTGCCGACTAGGCGGCTGACTGGGCCACCGAGTTGGCCCTTATTTCTGCTTGTAAATGGTGCAAAACACACACTTCGGCGATCACCGCCTGGCTGCTGCGGTGCCGTCTCGACAGCTCATCTATTCCAAGGTACGCGCGCTGTTTTTATTGCTGCAGCTGCGCTTGATAACATTGTTTTGTAAGCACGCAGAGGTTTGGCGCGCGTTTTACATAAACATTCAGTCATATACTGCGCAGTAAAATAGCTAAATAATAGCCTACGCAACTATAGATTGTCAGTTTTTCGTCTTCCTCTCGTACTTCAGCAAAATAATGTGTAAAAATATCCCTTTGTTAAGCAGTCATCTACTATCGGATGCACTCACATCCGTCGATTTCTCTTGATTTTTCTTCTCAATCGCAAATATAACAAGCCCACTAATGTCAGATATTTTATTTCATCGTCTATCTTGTAACTTTGGCAGATACACTAGTTGCACTGTTGTGTATTTTCCACGGCCGCTCGGCTGCAGAACCGAAAACCGCTGTGTGTGTAATCGTCGAGCGGAAAGCCAACTCGGCCGCGGAGTCGGCACAAACCGCTGTGTGTGAAACCGGCCTTACTCTGCCCTGACATTTCCTCTAGCGCGTATGAGGTTGTACACGATCCATACTGTCGGTTTGTGATATATTTGTATTACGAAATGATACTTCACGCGCTCCACCCCTTGTTCGTACAAAATTATGTTGTACGCAAGCAACTTTGATAATACTAACAGTCATGTCGATGTCAACATCCATAGGTCGATGAAATATTCGCCATTTGTTAGCTAAAATTCCAAATGTACATTGAATGTATCGTCGCACAATGGATAATCGGTTATTGAAAGTTTGTTTGTCTTTTGATAATTGTTTTTCGCCGTACGGTCTCAGCAAGTTTTCAGACAAGGGAAATGCTTCGTCGCCCAAAATTACATAAGAAAACATTTCAGTTGAATCTGGCAAAGAACATGGTGGTGGAATTCCCAACGAACTGTCACATAACTTATCAAAAAGTATGGAATTTTTAAAAATTCCAGCATCACTCAATTTACCGTACGATCCCACTTCTACGTACGTAAAGCAGTAATTGGCGTCGCACATGGCAAATAATACTGTAGAAAAGAACCCTTTGTAATTAAAATACACGGAACCGCAATGAGGTGGCTGTTTAGTTCGGATATACTTTCCATCGATAGCGCCAATGACGTTAGGAAAATTTGCACATTTTTCGAATCCTCTTGAGCAGTCAGTGGAGCTATAGAAGCTTTAGTAAGTGAAAACCATATTGCTTCACAAACTTCTTTAACAATACAACTGGCAGCAGACATTCCTACTTCAAATGTATAGTGTAGTTCAGTTAGCGAACACCCCGTAGCCCAGGTATCTGAAATAAATAACTAATGTTACATACATAGATCAAAATCAAAAAGATGAGCGTTTGTATTTTCAGTTTTTGAAATAAATAAGACCTGCAAATGTATAAGCTTTCATTACTAAATACACGTTATGCTCTGTTTTATACATAAATAATCCAAAATAAATGTTTTTATTTACAGGAGATATATTGCGTAAAAAATGGAAAAATATAAGAGATCGGTTTGCGAGAGACATACAAGCGCGAAAAGGCAAGAGAGGAGGCGGAGCTCACAGAAAAACTCCGTACATGTATTCGCAGCAACTAGAATTTCTGAGGGACACTTTGACACCAAAAAGAACAATCAGCTCGTTAGAAAGCGCCGAAAATACATCGTTTGAAGAAGAAGTACATGAAGATGAGGAAGATGAGCATGAACTTCAGGAAGCAACATCTGCGTCATCCACACGTTCTTCTACACCAAGCGTTTCACATAAAAAAGTGACACAAATTGGCAAAAGAAGATTACACCCCTTCGAAGAAAAGCTTTTACGTTCTTTGGACATGTACGAAAAGAAAACACAAATTGACAAAGCAAAAGAAAAAGTTGAAGATAAAAATGATAACCGACATTTTTTGCTGTCTTTGGAACAAAGCCTTGCATCATTACCACGACCTTTAAATACAAGGTGCAGAATTGAAATTATGCAATGCATTAACAAATATGAAACTATGAGCCAGCAGCACCATTAACATATCAACCAACATGTCACTCATATCCAGATCATCAGCAATATAACCCCCAGCGGCAATATCAATCGCAACAACAACCACACCACTTTCAACCGATACACCACACATAAATGTATGTCCGAAATCAACTGCAATCATCATCATTATATACTTCAAATCAACTGCAATCTGAATCACAACAGTATCAGCCTAGAAGATTTATGACTCCGAGGTCAACACCGTCTCCTACCGAATCCGCCGACTACAATTAATGTTATGTAATGAGAGTACTTAATACATTTGCTATTGTATGTAATGAAATTTGATTGATACCTACATGACAAAGTTATAAATAAAATTATATCGATTCCTCTTGATTTTTTTTTCAGTTGCAATTATATCAAGCCCGCTAGTGTCAAATATTCTATTTCGTCGTCCATCTTGTAACTTCGGCAGACACAATCGTTCTGAAGCATCGTTGTGTATTTTCCACGGCTGCTCGACTGCAGGACTTAAAACCGTTTTGTGTGTCATTTTGGAGCTGAAGCCGAATCGGCACAACACGCTGTTTGTGTAATCGTCGAACGGAAGCCGACCCGGCCGCCGAGCTGACAAACAGCTGTGCGTGTAACCGTTCTTACGCATTTACAAACGTCTACAAATGTTGCTTTGTTTTTCCTCAGCTGTTTACTTTTCGAACAAAATATCTTCTCAAGTAAGTAAGGATTCATTCAAATTTGTAAGGTATTCTACACCAAAGGCTAGAATCATTGATAAAACCATCGTGAATAGAATAATCCAGTAAATTGCCTGTCATAAAAGTACATACTCAAAATTTCGACAAGTAAAAGGTCGGTACGCCACGTGGTGCTTTTTTCTGGAACTAAATTTAACATTGGGGATGCATAGGACAGTTTCGTATTTTACACAAATCTTGAATACTAGTACGAATATTATTATAAAAAAAATATGTATCATGTGTAGAAAATGATCCACTAGAACAATGGTTACTTTTAAAAGCAGTCTTGTAATTAATGTACGAGAAAAAAAAATTCTGTCTGAGCGTTCGACGGTGTTCAACAAAAACTAATTTTTAATCAATTTAATGTTAGTTCTTCAAAATATAAAATACGCACTATTGTTAAGAAATCTTTTTACGATAAATGTACGTTAACAGAAATTAAATATTTTTAGTATGAAAAGAGATTGGTGTGCAACGGAATTGACGAATTACTAATATTGTAACATTTTTTTCTTAACTCAGACAAACATTATTGAAAAAGTAAATCAATAGACAGTATATTCCCAATCCTGTATGTGAGCATGTATCTATACTAAAATCATTTGCTCGATATTAATAAAAGGATGGAATGACATTAGAACAATTTAGACAAAATATTTTCTATTTAATTAAAATTTTATATCATGTAATTACAGTAAAATATATTAAAACGGTCAAATTTTACATTTATGAGTGAAGTATTTCATAAACATGTTCTAGTTTTGTATTGCTTTAAATTTAGTTTTCAATATATGCAAATAAAGCAAAATAGCAATTAATAGAGCATTTAACAGTTAACTGAAATGCCCAATATGTAACATTCATATCATATTATGAAAAAAGTACAGAGTGAAGAGATTAAAAAAAATCACGTATCAGGAGCCCGAGAAGCAAATACGAATATATTCCAAATTTTAATATAATCACACTAGCAATTTTTTACTGTTGTATACATAATATAATATACATATCAAATATTTCATGCAATTTCCTTAGATTTAAAATGCGTGTAATGTAGAAATGTATATAATAATCAAGCGGAAATTTTTATAATGTATAATGAAAATACATCCATTAATTAAAGATATTTAATTCAATATGCGAATAATTTAAACTTTTATTACTTTGTTTTTCTATTTTTGTGGATTTAATGTTTGTGTTTAGTACGGGGAAATTTAAATACAGTAAGTAATGTTGCGCTAATGTTATTTATTTTAATCAAATAAATAGTAATATAAACATATCATGGATCAGCCTGTAAATATACACATATGGCAGTAATCACCAGCTCTTCCATTCGGATCCAGAACTGTGTCCAGAGATCATCATGTCCGCTACCAAAGTTGAATCCAGAATTCAGTTCGGATCCATCTCCACCAGAAAGAGAGACATCAGACTGGAAATCATCTCCCTGGTGGGACTTGATAAAAACTGGTACTGGTTTCTTGACAATGATTGGTTCCGGGATGTGTACAGGCACTTTCGTATGTACGGTCACTGGGTAGGGCTTTGGCACGGGTTCACCAACTGGCACCTTGAGTGGTACTTTCACAGGGAACTTGACAGGATAAGGAACGTTCTTGTATACAGTGTAAGGCACATGTTTCTCAACTGGCACAGGGTATGGCTTAGGTACGTGAACGGGGTATGGTTTGTCCACGAGCACGGCTACTGAATGAGGCACTGGTACAGGATACTTTTTCTCCACAGTGACGGGGTATGGTTTAGGCACAGGCACGCCAACCTTCTTTGTGATGGTGATGTGTTTGTGAACGTGTTGGCCGAGATCGATAGGTCCATGATGAGCATCCAGTTCAGAACCGCTAAAATCATATACATCGTAGTTACCACCAGCGTACAGCAGAGAATTATGTCCATCAATAGAGTGTTCTGAAAATTCGTGTGCACCAAAGTCGTGTCCACTGAGGGTAAGGCCTTCACCGAAGACACCACGTTTCTGCCCTTTCTTGGCCTCCTTTGCCGCTTTGGTAGCGGACAGAGCTAGCAGAACGACAATCAACTGTATAATATGAACAATTAAATTACAATGTATGTAGTTAATGCTGGGACTTATGCTTTTTTATATCACATAGATATACTACGTATATAGACTATTATTGTATTGAATTTATTATTTTACCGTGGTACACTTCATGATGTAGATAGAACTGGTGATCTCTTAATAACTGATACTGTAACACTGTGAATTACTCTAATTATTCCAAAATTAATAGACTGTATGCAATCATATGCTATTAATTAAAGCTTATTTATATTGAATTCAAAATAAAATTGTTGTTCAAATATTTTTGACACAATATCTATGTATGTTCTGCGGTTGTCAGATCAGTCTACAGTAGTTTGCATTTCATTCTTTTAGTTTCACACAATCTCTCGCCATATATTTCTAACTTTACATATCTGTCTTGCATCATTCACATCCACGCACCTTGTCATACAAGCTGTCCCATTATTCCTACTAATAATTTTACGTTCATTCAATATACTTTCTATCGTATCATTCAGTCTTACCCAAATAAATCCTTTTGATCAATATTTCATTTGTCATTCGTTCTTCATGTCCAAACCAAGGTAATATGTAATTGGCGAAAATCCGGATAAATGATATTTTGTATTTAATAATTATTATCTGCAAAAGACTAGATTTGAATACAAGGTCCTGAATGTAACCGTTCATTCAATTTGAAAAATTTCAATTACATTCATGTAAAAAATTGAGCGTATTTTCAAAATAGCGGGTGGTAGTAAGCATGTGTGCAAAAAATGTAAACAAAGTATTGGAAAAAGTGTTTATAAATTGATGTGTAGTGGAAAATGTAAAAGTTATTTATACATGGAATGTGCAGAATTATCTGAATTTGAGGTAAGGTTAATGCATAAAGAAAAACGAGCGTGGTTTTGCATTGATTGTCAAACTAAGGTCAATCAAAGTCAAAAATTACCGCAATCAATGTCAAATTCAGATCGCCTGCAAGTAAGCAACCAGAGCAGCTCACCTACCAAACAAACGGAGGTGAAGTTGGGTTTACTATACAGCGAAGTAAAACTACTCAGAGAAGAGATAACAAATTTCCAAACATCAATGGATTTTATAAATTCAAAATATGAGGAAGAAAGGAAGAAAAATCAAGTATTTGTAGATATGCTACAGGATATGAAGAAATAAAATGAGGTATTAAAAACAGAATTGTTATTAGTAAAAGAGTATATGAATAAAGAAGAGAATTTTAAAAGAGATCAAAATTTGATCTTAGCTGGATTATGAAGCAATGAAAAAGAAAATGAGGTAGAAATTAAAACAAAAATTATGAAGATTATGAGAACATTAAAATCGAATATAGTAGAAAAGGATATAATCGAACTAAATAAAATACATTCGAAAAATAACAAATCGCTACTTATTAAGATTAAATTAAATTTAATTGAGAAGAAAAAGAAAATTCTAAGTAATAGAAGAAAAATTGGAAAATTAAGCACAAACGACTGTGGAATAGACGATCATGAAACGGCTTTGTTTATTAATGAGGATATGTCGCCAGACAATTACAAACTATTCAAACGAGCGCTTAGTCTTAAATCTAATCGTTTTAAGTACGTCTGGTATAAAAGTGTTCGCATATATATATATAAGGAAATCAGAAAAATAAATTGTTAGAAGAATTACTAGTGCAGAACAAATTGAAGAGCTCCTTGAAGAATATACAGACAATATTGGGTAAGACAATAAATGGAATTAAGTCATATCACACATTATTATGGAGGCAAGACTAAAGATATTTTATCTAAACATTAGAAGTTTAAGAAATAAAATGGATATTCTAAAATATTTACTAAAACTTAAAAATTTCCCAGACATTGTCATAATTACCGAAACATGGTTACACAGCAATGAAGTTCAATATTTTAATCTGAATAATTACAACTCAGTTCACTGTTGCCGTGACAGCAGAGGAGGAGGAGTCGCTATTTACATCAACAGCAAATTAAATTTCAAAGTATTAACAATAGAGTCCAAATTCAACATTAACAGTATAGTCGTCGATTTAATGATGTTTAAGATGATTGCTATTTATGGGCCACCAAATGTGCAAATAAATGTAGCCTTACACTACATATATTCTATTTTGGAAAGTAATAGGAACAAAACTATAT
>JAGJTL010000059.1:7887-36107 GCA_022063505.1 Calosoma granatense
CTTGATAATTTTAGATCCCTTCTAATCCAATCCGTATCCTATCCTGTTTGATTAGTAATAATATTTGTAAAAATTAAGTAAGTACACTATAAACATAAATATTTCATGTTGCTTATATATTTTGGTATTTTTAGTAATCATAATGGGAAGCAAAAATAAACATTACTCCGAGCGGGAAAAGCAGGAGTTGCTAAATATGGTAGATAAATATAAATTAATAATTGAAAATTAAAAAACAGATGGAGTATCTATCAAGAAGAAGAAAGAGGCATGGGACGAAATTTGCAACCAGTTCAATGCGGTCAGTGAGACAAAAAGAAATAGTGCTCAGTTGCTGGCATTATATAAAAATATGAAGCAAAGGGCGAGATAGCAACTTAACAATGACAAAGTACACTTTTAATATGTTTTAAACTTTTTAATTATTATTCTGTTTCGTTTTACTTATATATCTGTCGAAGAGCTATAGTGTTCGGGACGATGTCTGTAGCCTATTCTGATTTTAAAAATTTTTGCGTAGAAATTTCGGACAGACTCCCTTGGGCTCGAAATGACTATTACAACACATGTCCGTATGTATGTCGGTCGTCCGCTCGTATGGTTCTTGTTCCCATCAGTCCACCTAGACTATTAAACCGATATTGACGAATTTTTTTTTTTTTGCAGATACATATTATGCTCTAATTGTGAAAGATGCAATTTGTTTTTCGAATATTCCTTTAGGCCTTGAGAAAAAAAAGTTTTCCAATTTTTTTCGATTTTTTCCCTTTATTTTTCAAATAATTTTTTTTAAATATTTTCTTATTTATGCAGAACATGATAACAAATTTTTCTGTATTTTTATTTTTGAAAAATTGCATTAGAATATAAATGACGTTTCTCTGAACAAAAGATCAATGCAAAGCCGATTAAGCTTTGCTTTGGTTAACAATATAAAATAGATATTTTCACAGATAATTACATATTTTACTTTTATTATGGTATTTTGGCCAACTATTTAGGATTATGAATTTTAAAAGTATATTTGAATAAATATTAATTTCTAGTAATTTATCCAGACTTGAATATACGTCAATGAGCTACAGGCATGGGTGTCTGTACCCAATCTAGTTTAATGATGAGGAGCGTTTCAAACTTCACGAGATAAAAAGCAGCTCTGTGATTGGCTACTCGCAGGACAGTTTTACACCGCTCTAATAACATTTTGAATGACTTACAATATCTAACGTAAATAACTGGTTTTTTTATTAAAAAAATATTTAAAAAAATTTAAATATGTTTACCTAAAGAAAACAAGTTTTTTTTCAAAATCATAGATATTTAGGGTTTGCATATTGAATTAAATTCGATACAATTCAAATCTGCAACCAATTAAATATCACGCTAACATTTTCTATTGTAAACTAGACTTTTGTAGTTACTCCTCATCATAAAAATGAACTATAGTTCTTTTTCTCAAATTAACACTGTAATCATTGTAATGCTACCAGAATACGTAGGTTTGCATGTTTTTTTTTTAACAAAATCATAACCTTTTATATGCAGCTTAAAAAAGTTTTCAAATGGTGATAATTTTAATATGCCGTTTCATTTTAAAAATTTTTCTATCTGCCATTACTCAAAAACGTGATGCTCTGTTGTATTTTTCATTAGACCATCTGAATCAGTAGTAAAAATGGCACAACTTTGACCATTTAACCGACTTTCTATTTTTTTAAATAAAAAAGTTAGCATAGTGGACCTCGTAATCGTATCCCCATGAATATAAAAACTGTATAATGTGAGGCCAACAATTGACAACTTTTTTATTTGAAATAATAGAAAAATTACCTATGTGTATTTTTATATAATTTGTAGAGAAGCTTGGATCATTCAGGCTTGCTTGCTTGTCACAAACGTGTAAGCAGCTGACCTACGAACTATAATTATGTAACGTATGCCAGACCTTACTTTAGGCATGGACGCATGTTGAATTCTTATGCACAGTTGCACTGAAATTTAATAAATTCTACAACCTGTTCAAAATACTAGCCTGCTAATGGTAGCTTAAGGTGGTTCGTTTAAAATAGAGAACTTATATACGTATGCGGGATTCGGTACGAGTCACAGATGCGTACCGCACGAGCGTTAGTGGGTAGCCGCATGTTTACACGTGCGTAGAGAAGGAAAGAAGAAGAGAAGAGAGTCGAGTACGACGTCAAAAGAGAAATGTGCGTGGTGCCGTGAAAAGAAACGAGAACTGAGTGAACTTATTGGTGAATCTGCAAAGAGGACAAGGAAAGTGTCCAATAACCGAGTAAGCATTTGCGCGTGTTGTGTCACTAAAAAGATCCCACAAATTTGGACGCTCGTCCGGGATTAACGAATACAGAGTGGGACAGAGAACACACAGGGTGAGATAGAACACACCTCTATAAAGTTAGCAGGGCGAAAAAGAAAAAAAAAAACGAGTTCGTTGCGTATTACAAGTGAGCGCAAACGCTACTTTCGTGTGTGACAGAACTGAGAAAATGAATTAGAACGAACGTATAGCTGCAATGTTAACACCCAGCTCAACTGTCCGCATGAACCAGGCGCAAAGTGACGGTACAACAGAAGTTCAACTGATACAGTGGGAAGAAGACCTATTGCGTCGTGAACGAGAGCTGCTGTCCAGAGAAAGACCAACCATAAAGACTCTAATTTAGAGTCAAGCTCACCTGTACCGAAATTTAAACCAAAAGACGTGGTAGATGTCCATCAAAACCAAACAACTAACCAATGGATTTCTAAAGCTGAAACCGTTACAGATTCCTATCAATGGGACGATAGAACAAAGCTGTTACAAGCCATATCCAATCTGCAAGGTGCTGCCCAAGTATTTTTTTTAAGAAGAGACTTTCGAAGAATATTTCTACAATATGATGGAAATCTCGAATAAAGGTCCCATAAATGATGAAGCACTAATGAGGTACATAATCACTGATATAGAAGATGCTGAACTTACCAAGACATTGGCTCTGTCTTAATACACAGACCCACAATAGCTGTTACGAAGAATAAATCAGTATGAAGATACGATGTGTCAAGCTTGTTATCGGAAAGAAGTGCAAGTACAAAAAATGAACAAGTCTGCTGAGGTAAAGCCAAACTTACCACGTACTCCTAGAGCTACTAGTACTCCAAAAGGTAAACGGGATACTAAATGTTGCAATTATGGAGAGAAAGGACACCTTGGAAAAGAATGTGAGGATAAAGACAAAAAATAAAAGGTGGATGAGAAGAAATCGTCAAAGAAAATAGAAAAGGCGAAAGTTTATTTCACAAAAGAAGTACCAGACGAAATCTACAAAAAAGTCAAGTTAGAAGGGAAGACAGTGACTGCGCTGATTGATACTGGAAGTAGCTTAAGCCTACTAAAAACATCAGAGTACATTAAACTGCAACCGAGACAATTAATTGGCAACAACAAGAAACTCTTTGGGTTAGGCGCTCAAGTTACGGAGACCCTAGGATATCTCTGTGTCACGATCGAGATTGATCAATTCAGGGTTTCCACCAAAGTTCACATATTACCAGATGACACATTGATTCCGCAAATGATTGTAGGGAACGATATGTTGAAACAGGCTGGAATAAAGATCAGCAAAGGAAATGTGCAGGTACTACAAACGATAGAAGATTCCAACGAAAATGCTGAAGAAGTGACAGAACTAGATTGGGTACAGACACCCATGCCTGTAGCTCATCGACATATATTTAAGTCTGGATAAATTACAAGAAATTAATATTTATTGAAATATACTTTTAAAATTCAAAATCCTAAATAGTTGACCAAAAATAAAATAATAAATGTAAAATATGTAATTATTTACAAAAATATCTACTTTCTTTTGTTGACAAAAGAAAAGCTTAGTCGGCTATGCCTTGATCTTCTTTTGTTCAGAGAAACGTCAAAAACTCATTTTAAAATATTTTTTTCTTTTATATCCTTATGTAATTTTTCAAAAATAAAAATACAGAAAAATTTGTCATTATTTTCTGCATTCGTAGGAATATTTTGAAAAAAATTTGAAAAAAAAATAAAGGAGAAAAAAAATAAAAACTGAAAAAAATTTAGAAAATATTTTTTTTCTCAAGGCCTAAAAGAATTTTTGAAAAATAAAAAACACCACGCACAACTAGACAATAATATGTATCTGTAGAAAAAATTTCATCGAAATCGGTTGGATAGTCTAGGAGGAGATAGTGGAACATAAAATCTCGTACGACGGAACGAGCGAGCGGACGACCGACATACATACGGTCACATGTAATATTAGTCATTTCGTGATCCAAGGGGTCTGTCCAGGATTTCTACGCAAAAATTTTTGAAATTGGAAGATGTTACAGACATCGTACCGAACACTATAGCTCTTCGACAGGAGGTCGATGAGCTAAAAAGACACGTTAAAAGAAGACGAATCATAGATTCACATCAGTGCTGGGAACCGGAACCGAATACTTCACTTGTCAGGTACCCGGTTCTTGGAACCAGTTCTTGAAACCGGTTCTTGGACCCGGTTCTTGGAACCGGTTCTTAGAATCGATTCTTGGAACCGGTTCTCGGAACCGGTTCTTGGAATCGATTTCATGGAACCGAGCCCAAGAATCGAATACTCGGTTCTTGCAATCGATTCCAACGAACTGGGTCCAAGCATCTGTCAGTAACTGAGTGACCACCGACGCAAGCCAGTTAGGATATGGAGGAATTTTCATGCAACGAGATCTGAAGGATAAACTCATACATCCAGTTTATTATATGAGCCTTAAAACTAACGATGTAGAAAAGAAATATCACAGTTATGAGTTAGAGGGTCTAGCAATAGTAAAAGCTTTAGAGAAATTTCGTGTATATCTTCCTAACATTCCATTCAAAATTGTGATCGATTTTGCCTCATTTGAAATGACTATGTGTAAAAAAAAGTTGCAGTAAAAATCTGAAGGTGGGCATTATTTCTAATAGTTTCAATATGAAATTGAGCATCGCTCAGGCAACCAAATGAAGCATTGTGATGCATTAAGCCGTTACCCTGTGATGACGATAAACGCAATAGAACAAATAACACAAATAAAACATTTGCAAAGGAGAGATTCCAAATTGAAAACAAATTTTGATTTTTTAAAAGACAGATCGTCCAAGATTATTACATGACAAACGATGTACTATACAACAATCAGGGAAGTGTAAAGTTACTCGTTATTTTATATTTTGGCAGAAAAAGATGAAAGAAATAATCAGAAAGGATTATTCAATACCTAAACTGGAAGAAAAGATAGACGCAGTTGTCCAGAACTGTGTACAATGCATCATGGCAAGGGCGAAGTCTGGAAAACAAGAATGTTTCTTGAATCCAATCGAGAAGGGCGTAACGCCCCTCCATACTTACCATATACAATACAAATAAGAGATACAACTATCTTCGAACTGATGCTAGGAACCGACATGAGGATGAAGGATGATATCCGTATTCGAGAAATCACAGAAGACGAAGATATAACTTGCAATGAACAAGCGAGAGAAGTGTTGCGTTTATCGGCAAAGCAACAGATCAAGAAGATTCAGGAAGAGAATATGAAAGCATTCAACAAGAAGAGAAAATCTGCAAGAAAATCCGCGATTGGTGATCTAGTAGTACTAGAACAAAGAAATTTGTATTAATAGCAAAAAAATGCAACATCCGTGTGCACAAAAAAAAACTAAATATATATTAACACAAGCAAAGAAAACAATAAATACAAGAATAATTATTTAACAAAATTTAAATAAAAGCAAAAAAACTAAAGGAAAATTAAATTGTACTAGACACTGAGGGGGATGAAAACAAGTATCAGCGGGGCGTGGTTCTCTCCCACGACACATACAAGGAGCACAATAAGAAGGCTAGATGGTGACAAAGCACTTATCTTTCCCCACTCGGTCTGACTCGTCTAGCCGTGGTGGTCTGGCTTCGCGACGCTTCTGGGACGCCGCTCGGTGGGTTTACCAAGGAGGGAACAGCTACGCGCCCTCTCGACGTCCTCTCTCGAGCAACACTGCGTTCTGGTACCACAGTTTTTATACTGCGACGGGTTCGAGGGTCGTCCGAGACGCTCTTTAATCCCCGCAAGAGTAGTTGCCCGAAGATAACTGTACCGCGCACAAATTCTTCGCACCACGTTGTTATCGAACAAAATAATCCCCTTAATAAGGGTAACTCATAAACTTGAGTACAAAACTCGAAAATAACTTTTATATCGCGACTCGAAAAACACCCTTGATTCGCACTCTCGAAAGCTCAGGATACTACTTATCAGATTTTTCAAAGTCAAGAACAAAGAAAGTGAAGATAAGTAAGAAAAACAAGGAAGGAAAATCAAGTTTGCGCTAAAGGAAGTTATAGCCAAGGTCAAGGGAAGAGACAGACACACAGCAGTACAGAAGAGTGACATGAAATACGCATTATCGTGTAAAAAATAATAAATGACTAAATAAAGAAAAATATAGGTAAAAATTAAAATTGTTAACTCTACCGCAATAACTTAAATTCCACAATTAGAAACAATTTACTACGGAAATACGGAAAACAATTGCAAGGCTGTTTAGTCGTGACATAATGTAAATCGGTCTTCAGTAATTAATTAATTAGTATGCATAGAAGCAACGTCGTTGTTGTCATAATAGGTGACAGCGTGTGATTAACCTTTAAGTTGAAAAAAAGAGAAAATAATGGAAAAATTTAAAATAAAGATAAGTAGCATGTATAAATGAGTTTAATTTAGAAGAGCTAATATACCTTTAACGTATATTACGTATTTCAGATCAGAAAAATAAGACTATAAAGTTAGATGAAATAGATATACGAGACGGAAGAAAAGACAAGAGAAAACTTAATAATTTTTATTTTTTTAAAATTGCATAAGGATATAAAAGAAAAATATTTTAAAATGAGTTTTTGAACAAAAGTTCAATGAAAAAGCCGACTAAGCTTTGCTTTGATTTTGTTAACAAAAGAAAATAGATATTTTCATTTATCATTACATATTTTACCTTTATTATTTTATATTTGGCCAACTATTAAGGACTTTCAATTTTAAAAGTGTATTTCAATAAATATTAATTTCTTGTAAACTATCCAGACTTGAATATACGTCGGTGAGCTACAGGCATGGGTGTCTGTACCCAATCTATTCTTATTATGATTTTTGTGCAATTGATCATATATTAGTCAACAATCAAAATTATTCAAAATCCCACTGGCCTGCTTTGTCTTCTAGCCTATCCGGGTTTTCCGGATAAGTTTTATGGCTAATCTAATCCTGCATACACTAATCTACCTGACTAACTGTACAATTCATGAATTCATATAGTGCTTGTGTTGTGTTAAGTGCTATCTAATTGTTATCTACTATTTATTCAGGCAAGGAATATTTTTTATTAAAAATATATTGCGGCTGAGTCCCAGAGATAACCAAAATCCGCTTCTGTGTTATACCTATTGTTCTGTAGAGTATTTAGTGTTTTAATTAAAAGTAGAATGTACTACATTAAAATTAAAATAATCGTTAACCTATTATTCAATAAAAATTTTGCAAACAACAAAATGACAACTTATTAATTGGAAATTAATCAGTATATAACGTGATATTATATTTACGATTTATTTTTATGAACAGTGAAATTGAATTAAAAATACAACTTCCACAACACAATACGAAAATATAATGCGAATTTCCAATACAGAAACTCTAAATTTATTATAACATTCGTAATTGAACTTTCCAGTCGAAAAAACATGGACAAAGACCGGTGCTGTTATTCCAAAGCGACTATTAACCACTTACAGTGTTTGTACACGTAACATGGTTTACATCATTTCACGATCTCGAAAAATGAAGGGAAATGGAGTTTGATAGCTTTCGCAAATACAAGAAAATCAGTTTTACTTCCAGCTGACCTAAAAACAAGCGAGACTTGTGGTATATAGAAACATATATCCTGCAATTTTATATAATCCATATATTATAAACTAAGATTCTTGCGGATAATTATTCTATAACTTTTTATATATTCTCTTCTGTGTGTACTTATTTATATATATTATAATTTAATTAATATTATCCGTGTTTTTCTTAATTTCAGTAGTTGCTTAATTTAATGATTTTTTGTCGTTCGAAATGGTGACTATCCCGATCTATGATTTTGGAAATCTGGCAACCCTGGGTGAAACCTACAGTGTAACGGACTAGTAACGTGACAGACACAAAAAAAATCATTACATATGTTTTCTATATGCGTATTCATATTTAGCGAACTTGAGCGGAGCGTGTCTGTACAGACACGGGCCAGCTCCGGCCAAAATTGTCGCCAAGAATATTTTGTCTGTGTCGGCGCATGTCTGTGGACTCGGTACGGTTAGTATGAATGGATACATAGCCTGCGTTCCACTTGACACTGACCTGAGAAAAATGAATAACGAAAAATTAATTGAATTAATTAGAGGATATACTTTTCTATACGACTTGAGTGATCGCAGATACAGTGACAATCAACGCAAAGATGATGCATGGAAAGAAATAGCAAAAAAACTCTAAGTACATGGTAAGTAAATATTTATTACAATAAATATTAGGTATAACTTGTTTACATTTCCCCCGCTGATGAATCAAAAAACGAAGCAAGTTTCTCTCTGACATGAAAAGCGGTAAATTGACTATTCCCGCTTTGCCTTGGTGCATTTCTCAAGTTTCTAACGGCTGTATTGTCACTTGCATGGACATGATTATATTTTATGAAGTTGTGGAGAATACAAGTAGTCAATATTACTTTATCTGCATTTTCGGGTTTGAGCCGGATTCTCCTATTGTATAAACGAAATTTTTGTTCTAATTGTCCGAAGGTATTTTCTACAACTTTCCTTGCACGTGATAATCTATCATTAAAGTTTCTTTTGCGCTGATCATGTATTTGTGGCCAAGGATACGCTCGCATTAGATATGTTTTGAAAGGAAATGCTTCGTCGCCTATAATGACATGCGGCATTATTATTTCAGTACCGGGTAGGTATTTATCTTTTGGTACATTCATGCTATTCGCCGCCAGGGCTCTTCCGATTGTTGAATTAGAGAATATTCCCTCGTCACTCTTTTTGCCATATGCACCAATATCTACGCATATAAACTTATAACTGGCATCCACGATCGCCATTAACACTATTGAAAACGTTTTTTATAATTAAAATACAGTGAATCACTGTTAGCTGGAGCTGTATAAACGACGTGTTTGCCATCTATGGCACCAAGGTAGTTGAGAAAGTTCCATACATTCCAAAATTGTTCTGATATCCTTAACCAATCTTCTTTGGTAGGCATTAGCATCCATTCTTCTGTCATTTCTTGTATGATAGCAGTACATACTTCTATAACTATATAATGTATAGTACTCACACCAAGTCGATAACTGTATGCAATAGTTAGATAAGAGTCTCCAGTTGCCAAAAACCTGAAAAAAATAAATAGATTATTTGTTACAGAAAAAGACTGCAAGAAATCATGGGCCTTATTACGCGATGCATTCCGACGTACCATAAAAAGACAAAAAGAAACAAAAAGCGACCAAGCTAGTGGATCTACAAGAAAATGGAAATATGAGGACGAGACGTCTTTTCTTCTGCCGTATTTTAAAGAGAGACCCACACTTTGTACTGTCCCAGCGGCCCATGAAGACAAAGATAGTGATGTTGAAGAAACAGGTTCCGATGAAGATAATGAAGGAAGAACGGCTTCTCCTGAAGTTAATATACCACAAAAATCTCCACTTTGCGAAGCAACTGTGGCTCAGCCTTCTACATCTAAAAGGACGCATGCAATTTCTGGATCTTCACAAAATTCCAACAAGCCAGTGCTAAAACCAGCTAGAATACGGTGAACACCGAATTTCGAAACATTTTAAATACACGCGTGTCCTTTCAACTCTCTAGGTGATTGGACTGTCGGCGTCTGCGAGTATGTTGTCGCATGATATGAAAACTTATGTCTGTTCCGTGTCTGTCACATTACATGCTGGACACGCTACGTGCTGGTAGACTGCGAGTCGCAATTTCCAGGTAGCTCTATACATTGTGGAACATTTCAGAATGCTCACTATTGCGATCTCCGAAACCACAAGAGATACGAAGTCGGTTAAATTAGACAAAAGTTGTGCATTTATGGACCGATTTTTCATGGCACACTACGAAAATCATTCTTTTTATCATATTTTTCAGTTTTCCTACTAAATTACAAATTCCTACTAAATTACAAAACATATCCATATGAACAGACAATCATTTTAAAGAGAAAAATAGCTCTTTTTAACCAGACTAAAATTTATTGTGATCCCCATTTAAAAAATGAAACTTGTATGCCGTATCTTCAGATATATGAAGTAGAATATGTTTTCGTCTATCTCTGCAAAACGCTTGTTATCCGTGTAAAAATAGTTGTATTTAACTTTTTTTAAAATTTTATATCCCTACGGAGTTATAGACAAAAATTTAAAATCGAAAAACCAAACTTTTGCCCATATTAGTGAGCCATGAAATATTTTCAAAAAAAGAAAACGCCGTCAATATCAGCCCATAAATGCACAACTTTTGTCTAATTTAACCGACTTCGTATCTCTTATGGTTTCGGAGATCGCAATGGTGAGCGTTCTGAAATGTTCCACCCTGTATGGTATGCTGTAAGTTGAATCTGTTTAAATTGCATAGGTCCTTACCAGATACTAAATATAATCCAGTATGTAGGGAAAACTCTGATAATTTCTTGATTGAGATATTTACAAAATTAAGTATAGTAAGCAAACAAAAAAGTTATATAATATATAACATTTTACATAAGATATTTTACGGAGTCCTGATTGGTACAGGAAGAAATAGTATTCAGTGCTGTATTTACATAATGGCAATCTAGGGAGTACTTTACAGCTAACATCGAGATCCCAGGGATTTATTATTCTTGTCGAAAACTTTGCACTAGAACATGCACCATTTGTGATAAAATTTTATTACAAAATTATATCGAAGGAATTATTTTATGAAATTAGAAAAAAGGAACGTTTAAAGTATTAACTAATACAAATATGTTAACAGGTATTACACACCATATTAAAATGAATTTCTCAATCCAGGGTTTCAAAGTGCTAAAATAGGACTGGTTCTTTTGTTCACTGTATAATATTTAATTTAACCTGTTTGAAGCAGCGAATGTAATGCTAATGCTTGAATATTTTTCTTTCCATTTTCTCAGTACACGTTAGTGTTTCGCTAATATTCGTATTGAATTAATTTGTGTATAATTTCTTAGACGAAATTGTAAATAAATTCACAGCGCCATTCTTCGCAAAATATTAGTTACGCACCTGACTGCTATCATTTTTAAAGTATAGGCATCGATATAAAGCTGATTGCCATCATCATCTACTTGTTAACTGACACATTAGGGTAGTGGTCTCAAACTCAAATTGCATGCGAGCTGAATGCCGAAATTTTTTTAACAAAATGAGAGTGAATATATGTTAATTAAAAAACTGGCCATAGACGTTTAACATGGCAAATCAGTTTTTCCTTATGCAAACGTTCCCAAATTATTTTAGACAAAAATACTTCAAATAAAAGATGTAGAGAATTACATTCTGCATCTAACTTAGGAATCAGATTTAATTTTTGATATTTAATAACCGAGAAAATCAAGTTTAAAATTTCATGAAAACATAATTTCATTAAATCCGCAGGATCGCTTAAATCGCCCAAAAACGGCATTTTCAAGTTCAAATATCTTTGTAACGAAACTATCTAGAAATCTGATTTTTTCAACGTTGTTAAAAGGGATTGAGAACATACTGTCTATTGATTTATTTTTTTAGTAATGTTTATCTGTGTTAAGAAAAATATGTTACAAAATTAGTAATTTGTAAAATCCGTTTTGCACAAATCTCGTTTCATAGTAAAAATATTTGATTTCTGTTAACGCACATACATAGTAAAGTATTCTTAACAATAAGTCATATTTTATATTTTGAAAAAAATATATTAAACTGATTAAAAATCAACCGTCGAACGCTCAGACAGAAAATATTTTTTTTCTCATATACTAATTAAAGGATTGCTTCTAAAAATAACGTTTGCTCTAGTGGCTCATTTTCTACATATGATACATATTTTTTCATAATAATATTTGCACTAGTATTTCAGATTTGTGCAAATTACGAAACTGTCCTATGCTGCCCCATGTTAAATTTAGTCTCTGAAAAAAGCACCACGTGGCGTACCGACCTTTTACTTGTCAGATTTTTGGGAATGTACTTTTATGATAGGCAATTTACCGGATTATTTTATTCACAACGGTTTCCTCAATAATTCGAGCCTTTGGTGTAGAATGCATCAAAAACTTGAATGAATGCTTATTTACTTGTGAAGATATTTTATTCGAAAAGTAGTCGCAGACAAATAGGAGAAAGTGATTCCTAATATAAAAATTTTGGTTTTTGCAGTATTTATTCATTTATTTATTTATGAAATATATCCAAAAATATATATACAAGAAAAACCAACAAAATATTACAAATAAACTAAAACTAAAACAGAAAACTTATCGCTGAACAGGTTGGTTAGGAACTGATCGTGACACTAATTAGTGCCCATTACGTGCGTTCCTCGTTAACTCCGTCATCTCATCATTGCTGACATAACTCGGTACATGAAACAAACAAAATAATAAGCTTATGTATAACCGTCACAATTATAGCACAACACTAACAATGGTACCGATGGCACCCCGCATCATCAGGCCACAGATCTCATCTTTATAATATTAGATACACATAGAAATACAAATATCGATGTGCTCGGTTAGAGCGCTGCTTCACAGCTTTAGGAAAATCAAACTCTGTGTAATTGCAATTGAAATATATTATACTCCCTTTCCTATAAGTGAACTAATTCCTTTCATAATATTCCTATATTTCCTTTTTTTAACAATTTTAATTCTTGTGCCTTTCTTAATTCTTCCGGATCTCTGCATTTTAATCCTTTTTTAATTCTTTTCAAAATAATTTTTGGCAAGATGTAGTTGCGAAAAAAAGTAATCTAATTTTTCACTAATTTTTTCCTCCCAGAATCTATCGTCATCTTTGATTTCTTCTATATGCATTGGGATATCTTTACCAGCGAACACAATAAGATTGTTGTAAATAAATGTACGAAGCCCGTAGAGCTGACAGGAATATGTATAGTTTTATTAACATGTACAAAAACTACTACAGATCAACTGTTATTATTTACACAAATATAAACAAACTTGTTTTACATGTTTTACATATACGTATGTGATTTTGATGATTATATTTACAATCTACTGTTTCAATTTGAATGCTCCACTTGATTGTTTGGTTATTGGCGTTCTTTTCCAACACTTCCCCTCGACTATGGCCAAATCAACGTTCGGCGTCCTTTAAAATGTACTGGACCACGGGGTCTTGATTCTTCACCTCCACTGGTCTCGCACGGTGGACATCCCCAGCTTGGCTACGCACTCCTGGTGTTTGGGTTTGAATAGTCCCTTAGTGTTTCACGAGTGGTTGGGCACTCTGATTGTCGTTGTAGATGACGGTTCCCTGTTCTCCCATGGCATCAATTTCCCTCAGGTATCCACGCAGGTGAATGGCTTCTTTGGTCGCATCGGCCATAGCCATGTATTCGGCCTCAGTGCTCGATAAAGCCACGGTTCGTTGCTTTCTTGATTCCCAACTCACGGCCGCCCCAGCTAGTTTGAACACGTAGCCAGTGTATGATTTTCTATCATTCGGACATGCACCCCAGTCCGCATCGGCGTAGCCGGTTAGTTCTTCTCCGGTTGGCTTGTAGCACAATCCCAAATCTCTTGTTCCGCTTAAGTACCTGAGTACTCGTTTCCCAGCACTCCAATGGCCTGCATTGAAGTTGGAGTTGAATTGGATCAGCGCGCTGACTGCATACGCGATGTCTGGTCTGGTATACACAGCGAGATACATCAACGATCCGACCAAACTTTGGTAAGGGTGTTGTTCCTTATTCTCTGCAGTGTCATCGGGTTTTGTTAATTTTGCAGTCGTTCATTCCGAAGTTTTTCAGAACGGCTTCAGTGTATCGCTTCTGTGACATAGTTATTGTGCCCATGTTCTTGTCTTGGTGAAATTCAATTCCAAGGCAGTAGCGAACAGGGCCCAAGTCTTTCATCTCGAACTTCTTCATGAGGCTGGATTTTACTTCCTGCATCCAACTCATGTCGTCCGACGCGATCAAAATGTCATCCACGTAGATGGCAACCAACATTGTCTTCTCTTCGAGTGTCGAGATATATATACAAGGATCTGCGTTTAATGGCTCTAATCCGATTTTCCTTAGTTCCTGATGGAGCTTCTTATACCATTGGCGGCCAGATTGTCGTAAACCGTATAAGGCTATTTGATAAGACACGCTTTTTCTTCACCAGTTGCTAGTTCCTTCAACCATTTTTGTGATGTCTCGTACACGTTTTCGCTTATTTCGCATTGTTTCTTCCCCTTCATCTGCATTTTATTTTTAGTAATCGTCGAAGGACATCTTCCAATCCTTCAGGAATTTTAATATAGATTTCTTCTTCTATCTCACCGTTTAGGTACGCGGTCACGATGTCCATTTGATGCACGGTTAAACGGTATTCTGCCGACAATGCTATCATCATTTGTATGGATCCCGATCGTGCCACTGGTGCGAAAGTTTCGTTGAAGTCGACACCTGGTTTTTGCGCGTAGCCTTTGGCAACGAGACGTGCTTTTCTTCGCTCAACTTCTCCATCCGCGTTGTATTTTGTACGAAGTACAATCCTACTTCCAATTGTCTTGCGGTTCTTTGGATAGTTGACGATTTCCCAGGTTCCGCACTTGATCTGAGCCACGTACTCGTCTTTGATAGCTTCTTTCCGCTCCCCCGCCTCGAGGCTCTGAAGTGCTTCTGTCACTGTTCGTGGTTCCGGCATGCCGATCATGCCCGCGTACTCTGCAACTTCTTCGTCTTCCGACTTGTCGGTATCATCCTGTTTTCGTTTTATCCAGTTGTATTCTTTCATGGGTCTTCCCCTGTTTCCAGTCTTTACTAACCGGGGGCGCCCTGGTCCACGTTTCAGCAATAGTTTCATCTTCTCGGTCCTCGGTGCTTCATCCGTTCCAGACTCATGATTGTTTTGCTCGCGTACCATTGGTTCATCTTCTTGAGGAGTTTCGGTGGTGTCATCAAGGAGAAAGTCCACGTAATTATCACTTGGCTTGCTGACTTCTTGCTGTGTTGTGTCACCAAAATCTTCCATGACTATGACGTCTCTGCTTACAATGATCCTCTTCTCCTTTGTCACCCAAAGTCTGTACGCCTTTGATTCCTCTGAGTAGCCGAGGAAGATGCACTCTTTTGATCGGGTGTCAAATTTCCCTTTTCTAGCACTCTTGTTCAATGCCAACGCTTTGCTGCCGAAGATTTTGAAATGTGCAACAGTCGGTCGCTTCCCGTTCCAAAACTTGTACGTAGTTTCACCGTTTAATGTTTTACTTGCAATTCTGTTTCTTGCGTAATTTGCTGTGTTGATGGCTTCCGCCCAAAACGATGGTGGGAGTTTCGATTGAATCATTGCACATCTCGCCATCGTTTCCAACGTTCGGTTCATTCGCTCTGATACGCCGTTCTGTTCAGGTGTGTCGGGTACTGTGAGTCGTCGCTTGATTCCCTTTAACTTCAAATATTCGTTAAATTCATGATTTACATACTCACTTCCGTTGTCTGTCTGTAGGGCCTTTATTTTCTGTCCAGTGTGGTTCTCGGCACGTTCGGCAAATTTCTTGAAAGCTTCCAACGCGTCGCTTTTCTTCTTCAGAAATTGCACTTCACACCATCTAGACTTATCGTCAATGAATGTGATGAAATAATTCGCACCACTAATGAATTGTGTTCTCATTGGCCCACACACGTCGCTATGGATGATTTCCAATAATTTCTTACTTTTTTCAGGTTGACTCTTTGGAAATGGCTTCTGGGTCTGCTTTCCTTTATTGCAGATCTCGCACGTGCTGAGTTTTTCTTTTGAATTAAATTTCAAGCCGAGTACCTTTTCATCTCGTGCCATCTCTTTTAAAGTTCTTTCATTCACATGATTTAATTTCTCATGCCATTCAGTTAACTTTGATTTTCCAGCTGCTGCTATGCCTGCTCTTTCCCCAGACTCACGTATAAAATACAAGTTTTTGACTCTGTCAGCAACGAGTGTCACTTCTCCATTTGTATTCTTTACCAGCGCTAAGTGTTTCTTGAAAGTAACTTCATAGCCATTATCGGTTATTTTTGATACAGACATTAAGTTCATTCGAAGATCCGGTACGTGAAGAACTTTCGACAGTTTCGCGTTTCTTACGGTCTTCCCATGTTGTACTGACAAGTTGATTTATCCTACACCTTCAATTTTCGTTGATCCACTATTTGCCAGGTTCAGTAGTCTGTTCGTCTTGGTCAGTGTATCAAATTCGTCCGTCAGCTTGCACATGTGCTTCGTTCAGTTGCTGTATGTAATGCCATCTGATCTTCGGTTATAACGTACGAGTCGTTGCTATCTTCTGCATTCCCCGCCTTCTGCTTGTTTTCCGCTAGGCGTTTGCGGCAGTCGACCGCTTTGTGACCAACAATTTTGCAGTGGTGGCACTTGAATAAGAATTTAGTAGGATTAGTAGTTGATTGTGATTTACCTCTGCGTCCGTTTCCGCCATAATTTCTGTGACTGCCAGGCTGGCGTCCTTTCCCAGCGAACATCGCGTTTGAGACGTCATCTTTCGATTTCCTTGCGTCGAATTCCTCCATCAGTTTTACCTTGAGCGCATCTGGTTTCGGCAACTCGTCACGTGATTCGATGGCGCATCGAAAGTTTTCAAAGCTATCGGGAAAACTGTATAAAAGCAAAATAGTTAATAATTCACAATTCACCACCAGGTCCATTTCTTCCAGTTTGTCAACTGCGTCGAAAAATGTTGCCAAGTGTTCGCGAATATTATCACCGTCTCTCATTTTAGCTAGAATAAGTCTTTTCAATAACATTGCTTTTCTGGCTGGCCCCTTCGATTGATATATCGATTCCAGTTTTAGCCAAATTTCTCGTGATGTCGCACAAGTCTTTATTTGTTTCAGTTCCGATGCACTTATCGCTAGAATTAAGTCCGATTTTGCTTTTTTGTCTTCCGCGTCCCACTCTTCCGCAGCGTCGGCATTTGTTGGTCGCGTCTTTTTGCAGTTTACGTACGCCCATGCATTATTCTTGATCAGCAGGGCTTGTGCATGTAATTTCCATGTATCATAATTTGTACTATTCAAGCATTCAATTCTCACATGGTGATTTCCACTCATTTTTAGAAATGTCACAATTTCACAAAAATGTTATCACTCACGATTTTTGAATGTTCTAAAGCGGGGTTCACACTTGTGCATTTCGATGCCGCAACTGAGATGCCGCATCAAAATGCATGCATTAAATGCGTTCACACTAGTCATTTCGATGCTGCAACTGAGATGCCGCATCGTGATGCACACATTAGAACATGTTCTATTTTCGTGCAATTCTCGGCGCATTTCTAGTGACTTTTCTAGAGGAATTTACAATACCAATATTTTTTATCGTCAGGTTTGCGACATCAGTTCTCAATTGTTTTGACGTTTCAGTAAAGTGTCTAATGTTTTAATATACTTTATTCTCAGATAAGTTGAAACATAAGTGGAAAATTTATATTTCCTTGGCAGTTTGTTTCACGCTGTCGAATCCATGGCCTTATCCACCATCTTCTTGGTTTCCGCCTTAGCAGCTACGCAGATGCACCAATTATTACTGATAGCAGCACAATCTCTTCCAAATCCATTATCACCCGTAATACTACACAGCTTTTGATTGAAGGTTGAGGTTACGCGCAATAAATTCAACCAAACACTACCAACCACATTTAGTATTATTTGAGCTAAGTTGGTTAAAAATAAATTCTCTATCAGAAAATAGTTGCATACATGTAAAAATGCCTTAATGTGAACAACTTGACAAATTCAAGGTCGTGCATCAAAAAATGCGTCGTTCAGAGGCAATTTTTGATGCAGCATCGTAATGCACAAGTGTGAACCCCGCTTTATTCTTCAGTTGCGCAGTGAAAGCGTACCTGGGCCCATAACCTGTTGTAAATAAATCTACGAAGCCCGTAGAGCTGACAGGAATATGAATAGCTTTATTAACATGTACAAAAACTACTACAGATCAACTGTTATTATTTACACAAATATAAACAAACTTGTTTTACATATACGTATGTGATTTTGATGATCATATATTCAATCTACTGTTTCAATTTGAATGCGCTACTTGATTGTTTGGTCATTGGCGTTCTTTTCCAACAAAGATAACACGTATCCTTGCGGCAAATATGTAATTATCCCTGTATCTACAAAAACGATAATAATTAATCAATATTATTATTATCATGGCAGTCAGTAACATTACCTGATAATAATAATTATGGTTTTTTTCAGTGACAACTTACCGTCATTGTATTGTAGAAAGAAATATTTTATTGATTGAGCCGCTTCTGTCAAGGAAATTCTTTTCTTTATGATCGAATTTAAATTTTACCATATTTCATAAATTCATCAGTCAGAACTTCGTCCCAGGTTCGTCCTAACAAACGTTCTTTCCTAATAAATACAGTGTGTGACATCATTGGCACATTCATAACACTCATTAGTTCCTCGGTACTGGAGTATGTGCTACCAGAAGAAATTGTGCCCCACACAACAGCTTACTTGATTCTTTCATGTTTAGAATCCTCTGTTGTTGTTTTAATCATTCTCTTACACATATTACATTGAAAAAACAATGTACTGACGAGCGCGTTATACGTTTCTTTTATTAATTGCAAAGTATCCAGACTACAAATATGCCTGTGTTTTTCTTGCAAACATAAAGCCCAATTTAAAATTTGGCCTAATTCAACAATTCTATATCCATCAACTATATGCCTGTTGTCTATACATTCACTTTCAATATGCTATTTATGACTGTTGATCTGAGAAATTTTAGTTGAATTGATAAATTCGATACTCGTAGACTCGCCACAAATTTATCACTATTATTGTATTGTAATATTTATTATAAACTATTATATAAACATATTTGCCAATACAATTGCATACCCAGCGAATATATTTATACTTTCGTGAGTGAAAAAAGTAAAATTAAAATAAAACAGTAATAACAATGTACTTACGTTTGACGTCCTTGAGAAAGACACTTGCGTGCTACTGATTTTTTCTTTCCTTTCCATTTTATGTATCGACACTTTCGCAAACCCATATTGTTTTTGTTACACACACATACAGAGAACAAAACAAATATCAAAATTAAACAAACGAAAGAAATAAGGACATACTATCAGGATCGAAATCAACGAATAACTGAATAAAATTTTTTTAAATTTCCGCAAAGGAAAATACTGTGTGCAAGGGATATATCTTAAAATTAGCAATTTGCATGAATGAGGAAATTTTGAATAAACATTGCTAATCTTAAGAAACAACAATTTATGTAAATTCGGAAAATCCCTCTATCTAGTTAATTTTCCCATGTTATTAAATAAATATATACTGACATAATCTTGCTGAAATAAACAACGAGAACAAAAAAATGAAAATATATTTGTCATATGTGCCTTGAATCATTTTTCTACGTCCATTTCAAATTCAACACACGCTTTAGCAAACAGAAACGCTAACTTTTCAATCCACTACGGTACCCGAATTCATACCCATAGTTTACAAAAAGATTGTATTGTCCTAGTCATTACCATTGGATGGGGTGTTGTAAATCATAAGTACACTCAGCGAAGCAAGTTTTCTAAGGCAGAACGGTTTTGCAGGCATACGCCTATATTCCTGCGACCACACTACCATTGATTAATTAAACATTTTTCAAATAAATAATACTTTCTTCATTTACTTCGTGGCAATTCATTTTTCTTATCTTATTTTGGCCCAATTTCTGACAAAATTTGTGGTTTATTACGTAAACAAAATTTAAATATTACTTTTAAATCAACATATAATCTAGGAGATATTTTGTGCAATCAGGAAGATAAAATTGATAATTTAAATAAATCTGGAGTGTATTTACTTGTAATTGCAATGGTGTATACATTGGTCAAACAGGTCGAACATTTCGTATTAGGTTTAATGAACATGTGAATGCTTTTAATAATTATTTATATAACTAGTACTTAAAGTGAGTCTTTATGGGACGAGTAGGCAGGTCTTGGGACGAGCTGCAGGCGAGTCCTAAAATCCTTCGAGTCCCATAAAGACATTTTCAGTACGAATAAAAAAGTATATTTTCTTATAAAATATTATAGCGTAAAAAGTATCAGTATATCATATGCATTGAGACAAATGAAAAAATCTAATTATAATGATTTAAAACATATTTTTCTTTTGTCATAAAATTGGGTACATATGAAAGTAGAAAAAAAATAATTAGGGTTCATCTCTTACACATTTTTCTCTAAAATTTCTAGAAATTGCTCAAATTAACGAATTTAACATACATTTGACATACTAATACCGTAAAGCCAACTTTTCGCTACGATAGAACAAAAAAAAATAACAATTTTGCCTCTTCTACATTTGCTAAACATCTTTTAATAAATAATCATTCGTTAATTAATTTTGATTTTTTAAAAATTTTACATAATGCTGATAAAGGAGAAAAATTATACATATTGGAAGCATTAGAAATTTATAAATATAATTCACAAAAATTTAATGTTATAAATGAACAATTAGAATTTAAAAATTGAATTTTATTTAAATGTTTATTTTAATTTTTAGAATTGTAGTAGTCTTTGAGAAAATAGTTATTTATGTACCAAGGGTGTTATGACGATGATTATACCCGGTGGGTGACGATGTTCCAGCCCGAGTGTCTTTGGCCCGAGGGAAGGATGTAGCCCGATGGGCATAATCATCTAGTAACACCCGTGGTGCATACAAGAATTTATATTACATTTTCATATTATTTTTATCGAAAATACATTGCCTATGACAGTTCAAAATAATTATAACATATGCGTTGCAAGGACTTTGTATTTCGTATCCAAGGTAAAAACAGTTAATAATAGGCAAGTGTAATATAAATGTCATTTTCATTTCTGAAATGTTGTTAACACAATATAGTATTGTATACCCATGTTTTCATTTTATATTGTAATTTACACGTAGAAATAAAGTTAATGATTAGTATAGAATTGTATACCCATGTTTTCTCTTGATGTTGTAAACTTTAAATAAAGTTAATGATTAGCGGGTGTAGTAATGATCATTACGCCCGGTTATTATACCCTAGGTTTTTATGGGCTTGTTTTCGTACTTCGTATCTAGGATGAAAACAGCTAATAATAGGCAAGTGTTATATAAACAATTTTTGTTAGTGGTTTTTTGGTATTTTGAATTTTATTTTTACTGTGTGTGCGTGCGTGCGCGTGTGCGCGTGCGCGTGCGTGTGCGTGTGTGTTCATTATTTCAAAAGCCAGCAAAGCTAGCGCAATGAAACTTCATATTTAATATTTTCTTGATTATCTGAAGAGCTGATTAGATTTCGGGTATAATCGCAAAACCGGAAGTGGAAGTTTGCTGATTACTAAAATTACAAAATTCAAATTATTTTCGAAACCAAAAAACATATCAAAAAATTTTTCAAATAAAAATTGTAGATGATATTAAGAAAAACTATTTTATTCATTTTTCTTGTATTTCTATTCAGTTTTGAGTTATAGATATTTATATGTTCACGGAAATTATTAAAAGTATCATATCATGCCTTGAAAACAAAATATGAAATAAATACAGAGATTACTATCTTGCACTATCAGATGTGTCAATTAAAAATTTCATGCAACTAAAATTGAGTTTTGAAATACATGTGATTTTTTGATTTTTGTTAATGTGTTTTTTATTTATATTTAATTTTTGTTTATGCTTGAAAATGAAACAATGTTGTTGAAACATGTCGCAATACTTTAATAAATGTGGTTTATACAAAGTAATGAAATATATATTTTTATTGAATAAACATTTCAATAAAAAACATTGTCAAGTAAGGTTGGTGTTATATTTTTGATATTATCATATAATTTTTGGTGCAATCTTAAAAAGATGCGGTCAATTTTTATAGGTCTATGCAACAAAACTTTATAAAATATTCTTTTATACGAACACATATTTCCGATATTTAAATATTCTTATCTACATAATGCTAGTACTTTAGCTGATACTTTGAAATCTCGGACAATTTTCAATTCCGAATTGTCCGAACCAATTCCGCACAAGTGCTACGGCTATATATTTTTGTGTATATATTTTTAATGATTTATTTCGATCCCGGAAAATTTCAAGTCTAAACATATTATGTATTTTGAATGAATTTTATATTAGAAAAAAAAACAATCATTGTGGAATTCTTAATACCTAATATACTTTTGTATTTCGCAATCAAAATAATTACAGTAATGTATAGATAGTCCGATCCCCCTAAATTTGTTTTGCGTATTGGTTATCGGAAGGATAAAACTGAATCATGAAGAAAATATTGCAAGAAAAATTGTATGAGGCACATAAAAATATAATGAAAAAAATTTTTCTCCTAAAAAGAAAGAATCATATAAAATTTTACAATCATGTCTAAAATAAATGAAACCAAAATAGTTTATTTTTTGAGAAAGAAAGCAGCTCAATATAAAACAGTGAATCTTAAAATCATACATCAATGTGTCAAATTTTCATATGATACCATATAAGCAATTTTATTTGCTAAAACAATTGATATTAACACCCAGGACCGTCGTGAGAGGTACGGCCGCCTGTGTGTAAAAAATAAATGCGTATACTTACCTATCAGTGATAGTCCTTCAACATAGTCACTTTTAAAAATAAATCATAGTATTTTTCTAACATAAAATCATAATGTTATTTTCCTCGCTCTTAGAAATGCAAATTTTTTAATCATACCGTCTAGATCAAGCGAATCACTTAATTGAAGCCCAATAGAAATGATTGCTAAACCAGTCAGTCGTTCCTGTGACATCTTAAGTAATTTTTTGTTATTTTTAATTTGGAAAATGTTCGTTGGTCGGTAGCTACTCTTTCAGATTCTTCAATATTTTCATCCGTTTCTGGTTCTTGTAGCTACGGTTTATAAAATACTGGAAATACTGTGTATCTGTACCCTTTGTTTTACTTCATTTAATAATCTTTTAAAGTTTTCATCTGTTCTTAACTCATAATAACGTAACGTATTGACGGCGTTATACGAGAGTCAACTGTATATAAAACTGTAAAAATAATTTTCCATCCAGCTACGTAATATTAGATAAATACTAGAAAATAAAACTAATGAAATGAAAGCTCATACTGCGAAATCTACACAGCACCATCTATCACAAAGTGAACAGAAAGAAAAATAAACTTCTTTGTTGTTGTACTTAAAATAAAATGATAATTTTTAGTTTCTTATTTTTATTCGATTTTTCTTGCGTTGATTATCGGGGATATTTATCCGTGTATTATATTTTCCCTACCATCCCGGATAATTGAAAGTATTTATATTGAGATATTTTGACTTTAATGATTCATCAGAAGTATTAACAAAATGTAAGATTCACTTATTTGCCGAGAACACTATTCTGCGCTGGGAAATTTTCGAGTATAATTATGTACATGACAGTGTTTGATAGGAATTAAATCTACGTATCTGTAAAACAATTTAGTCAAGATTTCCACACATTGCTATTGTTATATTATAAGTATGTATATGTAATTTTAAAGTTGATTTTACTAGACATTGTAACTATATTGTGACGTCAAATTTGCTACTCACTGGCAGAACTAACTTGTCGCGAATAGCTAGATCCTAGAATTAGGCAGCGTATGTTTGAAACGGAGAGTCTCGTATCAGCTGAGAAGCGTGCGGGTTTTAGAGTAAATTGTCCAAGTGGTAAAGAGAGTACCCTCGTAAGTGTGCAACATTATTTAGTTTCTGTTAGATTTGTATTTTTGTGACCGAGAAGGCTGTTGAGTCTACAGAAATTTCTGGAGGAGTTTTGTGTCGTGCGCACGAGGTTAATTCTCTTCCACCGTCGGCCGTTTATTCTACCGCTATCGTTTGCTGGACCAGCCGGCACGCCGCTATTTAGACTGTTTCCTGCCGTTATCGATCAGACACGTTGGGGATCGTCAGTCCAAAGACGATCAACACTAATACGACAGATGGGTACCTATAAACTTTTAATGCATAACTTTGCCGCATAAGTTACGCATAGCCCTGCGTCGCGTGTGCGCCTGTTGTTTTGCCCACCAGTACCGTTCGTATTCGGACAGGCGATCAATTACATATATATTTACAGTGTAAATATGGTAATCCATTTGGTTACATAGCATGAAATTAATGCAAAATTAAAAAACTGCAGTCTTGCATCATGGCTACTACAATATTGCTTCTTCTGTGTTCCCAATTAAAATATATATATTATATATTACAAATATCCCTTAAAGATGTCTGAATTAACATAGTGTACCAACAGAAGACACAACTTAGAAAATTAAAGTAATATAGTTAAAAATAAATTAAAGGAGAAAGTCTTCTGTATCCAAGTTTAAGATAATATCATATGTTTGACTACATTTATATTTGTAATATATTTTTTCTTCAATACTTAAACTTTAAAAGCTAATTTAAATTTAAATCAATGTTGAATGGAATTTTTATTCACTAACCCCCTGTTCAGTTTCAGTCGTAGCGGCCCCACCTCAGATCTTTATTTAATATTTTTCGGCGTTTTTGTCAATGTATCGTGACATGTTGACCATAAGAAATAAATAATTCAGAAATTAGTATTTAAAAATATTATTTGTTTTAGTAAATGTTTAATTGGTTCTATTTTTAATTTCTTATACATAGTATAAAAGAAAATATTAGTTTTGCAACAGTGAAATCGAAAGGAAAAAATAGATTGCATATTTGAAAATTTAAAAAAATAAGTTATTCTTATTAAACTACACCGATATATACTCGAATATACAAAGCATACTATAAATAAGAAAATGTCTATAAAACTTATTTTTCTGTGACACTAAAGTAATTTGGCTGAAAAATATCAGACCGAAAAATATCTTATAATGTAAGATGCGTGACATTTAAAAAACGTTATTTGAATACCATTTTCTAACTTTATAAACACGCGTTACATAATCCTACATGACATGATATATACAGATTCTATTTTAAACGACCCAATATAAGGATCTTGTAAAATAATGGATGTGCGAAGTCGGTTAAATTAGGAAACAACTGCGTATTTGCAGACCGATATTGATGAATACGTTCTTCGAAAATATTGCATCGCTTAAGCCCGTTTGACATGATATAAATTTATTGATAAAATATTAATAATGGAAGATATATGTACGTGCTATTGCGATCATTAAATTGTGTACACGCACATACTATTGCTAGTATTCAGTTTAAAATTTTTTTTTACATACTATAAAACAGACCTTGTCCATGTTACGATAAATGTCAGACTCGTCAAGTACTTTATAAATGTTCCAGTAAAAAGAATTTTACAATTAACAAATTCATTTAAAATAAAATGTTACACTGATAGTTATTTTAAATAAGTAATAAAAACAATGAATCGTCCATGGATACATATGTTATTTGAAAGTTGTAACAAGTCGAAGTGACGTTTCATCCGGAGGCAACTTTTTAGCAAAAGCATGTACTTCAACGGCTAGTTGCTAACCGATCTTCGTTTATGCCCTTCGGCCTTATGTTTGAGTATTTCCATATGTTGGCGTCTTTATAGAGAATCTCTTTGATCTTGTGACTACTCCTGAAGGCAAGTTGTCCTTCACCCCTCGAGACCGAAATTTTGTCCAAGTAGGTAGAGATTTTAGCCAAACTTCGTGTAAGCAACATTTATTTCTCAGTTCGCTCAAATACGGTTAACTTTTGTGTTTTTGTTTAAATAAAGATAATATATTTGTTAACTGGCCTAATTTGTTTATAATTTAGTGGCGCAGTCGCCATATTTATTAGCAATACTTCCCTATTCGTTCGTAAAATACTAGGTTATAATTTTACAAAATTCAGTTGCGTTAGTACGTAATTAACACGTCCATTGAATAGAGCCAATTAACATAAATGTCAAATTGACATTTCTTAAAATAATTTAAAAATTTTTTGAATCTATTAAGTATCAAAATTTGTCTTGCTATTGTTGAAAACAAAATTTGAAACAAGTACAAAATATCAAATGAAGTTTCAAAATTATTTGCATTTATTTGTTTGACCGCTTACGGTAGCTACCCATATATTCACGTATTTGTGAATTTTTAGCATTCCTGTGCCTATGAACAGCTGGGATATTTCTGAATTGTTGTCTTTCTATTTAGTTTTACAGCTCCATTATTTTTGACAGGTTTTAGATAGTTATACGTATAATTATAACACTAGTTATACTTACTTGTTGTAAAATATACTATTTTTGTTTTATTGCCTTATAATCCGTCATGAAAACGTAGTATTTCAAAACTAATTTTCCCCATATACAAAAATATTTAACAATTTATGTTTACCCTAAAATGAATTGGACAGTAATTACTGTTTTTCCAACATTACATGTTAATTCCGTAGGTTTACAAATTTCATGTAAATAAAATTTACATTTTATTATGAAATATATAAATTGATTAGCATTATACAATTATGAAAATTCAAACCAAATTCGGCTAAATTTAATTAATATAATGTCCGCAGAAACAAACCCTATACTCCCTCTACCGTCCTGTCATAACCTGTTCTTTACAGTACTAACTAATAAATAAAAGTATATAAAATGAAAATATGTAAATCACATTTTTATATAGAAATGGTAATAACATAAATGTGAAATTACAAAGTATGTAGTATGAGAGACCTTTTACAGTTATGTAGACGAAAATTGTCACAGTTTGCAACAATACATAATCTGAAATGACTGTTCCGATTACGTGTTGTTGAAATATGGCAAAATTTTTGTTTTGTAGCCTACTAATCTGTCAGAAAAATGTGATATTTCAAAGTTAATTTTCGGGATATATAAAAGCATTTTGAAAATAACTATCACGTCGCATTATGCATTTTTTAATTCTAAACAACTTTTTCACATACATTTTTCTTCTAAGATGTATTAGAAAAAAATTATTCGCACATTAAAAAATTAACCCGGTTTTTTTTACTGACACCCTGTATATATGAATACGTACGGGTATAGTGTAATATACAAATTTTTATTTCTGCTTAAACAAATATTCTTGTAATCAAAACATTCAAAGATATTTGGAAAAAGAAAATAGTGTATTTTTAGTTCATAACTTTACACACTGGTGGCCTGGTAGGCATAAAATGCGTTTCAAGTAATTTAGCCCTACCTATAATCTTTTGACCGGCCTCTCTCGCGGGGAAGGCGGTTTGCACGGACTTGAAGCATTATATTATCACTGTTTTATTATATGTTTATATATTGGAACAATAACAAAGTCTGGCAACAGAAACACTCGTAGAGCACTTGTCTTATTTTGCCTGTTAGTATTGTGCCAATGGCATAGGACGATATGCGGTTTTATTGTACATGCAAGTTATGTGTATGTATGTATGTAATACATAGAAACAACATACATATTTAATTACAAATATGTGGGAAAAATGTCTCCTACACAGAAATTTTACTTTCTATGCATTTTACTTTTTTATACACAGTACTCGAATCTTACAAAAATTGTGTGAATGGGTGAATATGTGGTCGTAAGTTAAATATCTCCAAAACGAGTACAGGTAAAGTAATTTGATTTAAAAGTTTTTTTTTTAATAGACGAAGTGCTGTTTATATTTTTCGTATTATTTTAAAATCAGAAGAAGTTTATTGAACACGAAAATAATAAATAAAATTCGAATTATGTTAATAACAAAAACAGATATAGCAATATATACATTTTTATTCTTCTACCTCTATTAATTTTTAAGTTTATATATATATATATATCTTATGTTCTAGTATTCGCTATACGCGTTGCTAC
>JAGJTL010000059.1:226577-240562 GCA_022063505.1 Calosoma granatense
CCGGACATTGTGCAAGGGTAGGGGGGCCAATGGCACCCCGGTGAGTAATTGAATAATCATATATGAGTGGTATATGTAAGCTTATGAGTATTACTTTTCATGGACACTATGACGGGCTGTCGGAATGCGGCAACTGACGTAAGATGGTGGTCCGGGAACATCATGGTCGAATTAATTTTAAGAAAATAAAATGTAATTCCTTACAATTTCAAGCAATGAAACGTTATTACCATATTGCAAAACATAACCATTTTCCTATTTTACCGAGAATTAATGTTGGAGATATAATGGCACTTCCAAAAGAGTTGGTTCTACAAAAAGGTGGCGGAGAGATTAGTTATATTTGGAATAAATTACCAGCAGCATGGAAGAAAGATCCTGCATTCCAGCAATACGAACCGTGTATCAAACATGAAGACACTAGAAGAGTTCGTGCGGATCATATTAACGATTGTCTGCTAGTACGTAATTGTCCACTGTATCTCAAGGAATTATTGATATATACAGCGAATTTGGAATACATGCAGGTCAGCGATGATGAAATGAGCCGGCGGGAAGTGCACAGTGATTAAGGAAAGTTAATATTTATAAATGGTATTATATGTAGGTGAAAAAAAAACTGTATGGCATGAAAAATAAATAAGAAAAACTATATATAGATAATAATTTCCTTTATTTAAAAAAAACAAACAAAAAAATTATTACAGGTTAAAAAATAAATTAATTTAATTATACCAATCTTCTAACATATCCAGACATTGGGTTATATTGCGATCGTGTATAATGAGACAGTATGCCGAAGTGTTAGCGGGAAAAATTTCGTTGGATTCAAATTCAAGTCTAATATCAACAGATGCTGATTTCAATGATTCATTTTAATTCGAACAATGAATTACAACTAACGGGGCGTACTCTTTGAACTGCTGTTTACTCAGTAGCGGTCCTGTGTTGCGGTCATAATAAGATTTTTGAAATTTTTAATAGTTGTCAGTAGTATATGGTTTGATAAATTCAGACCAGACCAGACCAGATGTTTCCGGTAGTGATTAATTACTTTATGCACGTGTTTAAGGGTTTATATTTATGACTGTCGTGCACGTGCACGAGGGTGTTTTTTAGATATGTATGTGATGTATATTATATGTATTTTAAATTTTGACTGAGAATTTTTTACTACCTGCACTCCGGCTTGGTGTATCAGATAACATGAAAGGGATGCGATGTGTTGAAATAATTATTGACTAAGAAACTCTGCTGCATGCACTCGATAACTTTGACATTTTATGGGTTGAGATTTTGTAAAAAGCTAAATTCTCACGGTATGTAGTGTATTTTAGATGTATTTTAAATTTTAACTGAGAATATTCAAAATAACATTGACTATATATATATATGGTCGCACCCGGGCTCGGTGCAAGTCTTAATACCTGCACCCCGGGTCGGTGTATCAGATAACATTTTATGGTCCTTTTGTGCACGAGGGTGTTTTTTAGATATGTATGGCGGTATGTGGTGTATTTTAGATGTATACTATTTTTTTAAGAGATGTCACTTCAAGGTAATCGTTGAACAGTACGAGCTAAGATTTTAACCAGGCCTACTGTGTCCCAATCAGCAGCGTTGTTTATTTAATTTTTATTGCGGTACAACTGTCAAATTTATGTTAATATTGTACATTTTAGCAGTTTCTAGACATATTAGACAAAACATTGTAAGACATCAACTATATTTAATTTTTTTCTACTTTTATACGGACCTAATTTAATTTAGTAAAATTGAAAATGTTTTAAAATTTTTCTTAATATGGGAGACATGAGGTCAGCCATGATGTATTTACTGTCAAAAATTTGTCGCTATGCGCCCATGCTTGTAACGTAGGAAATAACAAATCGACGTACGTTATTGCAATAGTGTCGAGTACAACGGGCATAATTTTGTTATGCTGTCGTAGTTTTGTTCGGACAGTCTAAAGACAAGCGTGTTATAATCCATCGCTCTCATTTAAATGTAAGAGATAAATATATGTACCTATACATTAATTCGTATATGATATAGATAACCTTAAAGTGACATCTTTTAAAAATAATTTTAAATTTCAAATTTTAAGTGGGTTTATATTTATTACTGTCGAGCATGTGCACTAGGGTGTTTTTTGTAGATATGTATGGCGGTATGTGGTGTATTTTAAATTTTAACTAAGAATTTTCAAAATAACGTTGACTATATGTATATATATATAACATAACTTAAGCAGCTAATACATTTCTAAACTTGTCTATTTCAATAACATTGTGACGCACTGGCTGGTTGGTCGGACGCCGAAATGTGACGTCCCTCTTTCTGGTCGGTAGTTTTGCTCGGGCGCCAATAACCAGTCAATCCTCAGATAGTCTCCGACTGTTAGAGAATTGGCTCGGTATGCTCAGAGGAGACGGTTTTCCAGGAGTCGATGCGAATAAACACACTTTTAAGTTTTAATAATGTTTTATTATACACAACACAAGTAACTTTACACTACTTTACACTTTGCACTACAATATTCACAACGTTACACGCTTTTATCACTTCTAAAGTATGATGACGGTTAAGGAGCTGGGCGGGGTCTGATAGGTAAGCGGCCCGTGACAACACCGTGTCGCTTACGGCGGGAGGATCTACCTTACAACCCGTGACAACACCGTGCTGCTTGGTCGGAGGGGTGGGGGCGGTAAGGGGTGAGTCGGCTACAGAGACCAGTTAGGACAGACTCTACCTGGTAGCTAGCAGCGAACTGCCCGTTCAGCGCTGAGAGAGCTGTTTATATACACAAGATTTGTTTAAACAATTGGGTTGCTTAGGCGGCGACTTGCACCGGAGTTTTGTTGTCCGGCGCAGTTGTTTTTGTTTTTCGCCGTGGCTGGCCTGATATGTTGTCTAACAGGTATTATTACTATTATAATTTTGTAACTTCGTTACAACATTATCAAATTCTACTTTTTTTTCTCACATTTGAAATCTTCTCTTTTTATGATGCTTTTTTGTGTCTGTATAAGATATGTGAAAAGGGATGCGCTGTGTTGAAATAATTATTGACTAACTCGATAACCTTGACATTTTATGATTTGAAAGTTTCTAAAAAGCTAAATTTAATTTTTTTTATTTATTTCTAACATAACATATTTTCCATATTATTATTATTATTCTTATGATTAGAAGTTTACCAGAAAATATTTTTAAATAATAGCGAAACGAAAATTTTGTAATAATTTAAATATGAAACTTTTTTTACTAACACTAATGTGTCTACGTGAAAGAATTTTTTTTTAAATTCTATGTGATGTATTATTTCTGTATTCTCTGTATACGTTTTTAACATAACATAATTTCCATAATATTGTTATGCTTGCTGCACAATAACAAACTTGTTTAAACCTGTTTGTTACATTTGCTGCTAAATATGTCCAGACTACTTAAAACATAATTAAATTATTTTTCTATAATAAAAATATTAGTTGAGCTGAGTATTAATAGATGGTTATATTTACACATATATAATGAATATGTAAAATGAAATTTGCAATAGCTGTTCTCGATGTACTGAATCAGTCACTTGTGTGCACAATGGCCGTTATTCTCGATCTCCAAGGCTTTATGGTAAACAAAATACAATTTTTGTGATGGAAAATGTGATTCGGAAATATTTGCTTCACCTTATTCATGGAGTCAATTGAAAAGAGAAAGCCGTCGAAATGTTAATTTCCTCGTCAGATATCATCATCATAATTTAGAGTGGTGTACCGGCAAAACAAAATATTCGGAATTGGAAGAGAAACTTGCTTATATGTTGACAAATGCTACATTAATATACGTAAAAGGCCTATCAAAAATGAAATAATTAAATGAAATTTTGCCGGAATATTTAAAATATATATTGTTGTAATTATTAATTTGCATGTAATGTCTACTAGATTTATTAATAATATTATATGATATGATTATTGTTGTCATGGTACAATTTGTTTTTGTTTATTTTTAACAAAATAGGTTTTTGTAAAACCGTCAATAAATACAGTCGCAAAATAATTCTCTGAGTTTAATTTACAATTTTATTGAATAATATTCATCAACATTTATATCAAAATATTTAACAGGTTATGGGCCCAGGAATTTAATATTCCTATAATATAAAAGTTGGTAATAAAAGAAAGGATACAGGTAATCAATCTAAATGGTTCGGAACTTGTAAAAATAAACAGGTTGGTAAACTCTAATAATTGGGCACAATGGAAGTTCCAAATAAGAATTATTTTAAATTCCTATGATCTGTTTGATGTTGTAACGGGCGAATATGAAAAACCTGTTTTGTCTACTGATAAGAAAACTGATGAAGAAGCCCAGGTAATGTTTTCAAATAAAACGAAAACTTGGAAAAGAGCAGATAGCAAGGCACAAAAGGTAATAGCTACAACAATAGATCAACAGCCACTTCTACATTTGATGAATTGCGAAACATTCAAGGAGATGTGGAACAAATTACATAGTATTTACGAACAAAAATCAAGTTTACATCAAGTTCAACAACGTTTTTATAAATATTCGAAAGATCCAGCTGATGATATGGCCACTTATACTTCAAAATTAGAAGAAATTGGATATCAACTAAAACAGCTAGATGAACCGATATCAGACTCAATGATGATGACTAAAATACTTGTAACTTTGCCATCTAATTAAAAATCATTTTTATAGTGCATGGGATTCAACGCCGGAAGATAAACGTACGTTATCAAATTTAACTTCTCGTCTAATGATGGAAGAAGTAAGATTAATGGGGCAAGAAAATAAAGAAGAGACAGCACCGTTGTCAGCGAAGAAGACATTCGTGAGAAATGATAAAAGAAACAAACATAATTAAAATGAATATAAAACTACGCGTAAACCTGGAAAATGTTTTTATTGTAATAAATCTAGACATGGGAAAAATGAATGTCGTAATCGGAAGAGAGACCAAAAGGAAGGTCAAGTAGTTACTAGAAGTAATCTTAATTCAAGTGGTGATGCTTTCGTCGGGGTACAATATAACTGTGGATGATAAAGATCATTCTTATGTTGACTTTGGTGCCAGCGATTACATGACAAGTCGTCGTGATTGGTTTATTAATTTCGAGCCAATCAGGTTTCCTTTAACAGTACGAATTGGAAATGGTGCAAATTTACAGGTGGAAGGAAAAAGAAAGATAAATATACTGGCTTATGCAGAAGGATGATGGATTCAGAAACATTTATCTAATGTATTGTACGAACCAGACTTAAAAATAAATTTATTTTCTGCAGGTGCTGCCCCTGATAAAGGACTAAAAATGACATCAGATGATAGAAAATGTGAATTTATCAAACATGGTCGCGTTGTTGCAGTGGGAATTCGCTATACTCGCTTATACAAACTAAAGTTTAAAATTGTCAAACCTGAAATAAACTGTAGTGAAGAATGTAAAGCAAATGTAGCTAATAGGGAAAGTATACAACTATGGCATGAACGAATAGGGCACCAAAATATTGAACATGTATGTAAGTTCTTAAAAACAATGAATATTGAAGTTATAGATAAGAACGAAGAATTTTTCTGTGAAGCATGTGTTTATGGTAAGCAATGTCGTAAACCTTTTTATACCAGTGACTCAAAATCAAAACAACCAGTGGAGTTGTTACACTCAGACGTATGTGGTCCAATGCAAAATAATTAAATCGGCGGTGCACGATATTTCGTATTATTCAAGGTTGATTATTCCCATTATCGCACAGTTTACTTCATATATCATAAGAGTGAAGTAAAATTATTTTTGAAAAGTGTTGCAGTCGACACCGGATTAAATGTAAAAGTATTGAATACAGATAATGGGTTCGAAGATGTGAATAAACACGTAAGAGAAACTTTAGAACATCATGGTATTCGACATCAAAGGACAGTTCCATATACACCACAACAAAATGGGTCAGCAGAACGAGAAATGAGAACCATTATGGAAGCAGCTAGAACACTGATTCATGCTAAAGGACTAGATTTGAAATTATGGGCAGAAGCAGATAACACAGCTGTTTATATTTTGAATCGAACAGGAAAAAGTACATAAGAGGGTAAAACACCATATGACTTGTGGTTTAGCAAGAAACCAAAAGTAGAATAACTTCATGTATTTGGTACAGAAGTCTTCACTCATATTCCTAAAGAAAAACGAAGAAAATGGGACAGTAAAACTCAAAAAGGTATTTTTGTGGGATACTGTGAGAATACTAAAGGATATAGAATATGGTATCCACAGAAAAATAAAATAGAAGTAAGTCGTGATATCACATTTATAGAAAATTCAAGATTTCGAATAGGCGAAGAAAACAAAAGTAAATCTACACAAAATGTGGCTGCTATGAATTTTGATTTGCCAAAGAATGAATAATTTGAAAGCAAACAGGAAGAAGGTAATCAATACAATAATGAAGAAATCATGGAAATAACAGAAGTTATTGAACAAGAAAAAGATAGATCACCATATAATTTGCTTACCAGACGACGGTTAATTCAGCCTGAAAAACATTCATATTTTAATGAAAGAATAGCTTTTATTGCAGAATATAACGATCCATCATCATACGAAGAAGCAATAAAATCCGAAGATGCTGAAAAATGGAAAGAAGCGATGAATGAAGAAATTGTTTCTTTAGAAAAGAATCAAACATGGAAATTAACCGAATTACCAAAGGATCGCAAAGCGCTTAGCAGTAAATGGGTGTATTGTATAATACGAAAAGGAAATGGAGACGTTGATAGATAAAAAGCACGACTGGTAATTCGTGGTTTTTCACAAAAGTTTGGAATTGACTATCAGGAAACATTTAGTCCAGTGGTAAAATTTGATTCCATTCGTTTAATTTTATCTATTGCAGCAACTGACAAATTAGAATTGAAGCAGTTCGATGTAAAAACTGCATTTTTGTATGGCAATTTAGACGAAGACATCTTCATGGAACAGCCGAAAGGATATGAGGATAAGTCAAACAAAGTATGCAAGCTTCAGAGAAGTTTATATGGGCTTAAACAAGCGTCACGTTGTTGGAATAAAAGATGTACAACATTTTTAAAGAAATTCGAGTTGCAAGTAAGTAAAGCTGATCCTTGTGTTTTTGTTAGTACAAGAAATCAAAATAAATTAATTCTTGCAATTTATGTTGATGATGGTTTGATTGCTGCCTCATGCAAAAATGAAATTAAACTATTATTAAAGTATTTAAAACAAGAATTTGAAATAAAAGCTGGTGAACTCCATCATTTTCTTGGCTTGGAGATTCAACGAGAAGAAGATGGATCAATATTTATTCATCAGATTGGCCTCGCACACAGAATGATAAAGAAATTTAATATACAAGATGCAAATTCAGTTTCAGTGCCAGTAGACCAGCATCATTCATTGAGCTTGAAAGATCATCCAGCTGAAGCAACTGTACAAGCAGTGGGAGTACCATATCGAGAAGCTGTAGGTACTTTGATGTATCTTGCCGTAGCAACTCGACCAGATTTGGCTTTTGCGGTCAGCAGCGTAAGTCAATATTTGGAAAAGCCAGCAAGAATACATTGGGAAGCAGTTAAAAGAATATTGAAATATATAAAAGGGTCATTAAATTATGGAATACTATATAAACATGACAAGACAGCAAAGTTGAAAGTTTATAGCGATGCAGATTTTGCAGGTGATATCGACACTCGAAAATCCACCACAGGTTTTATTTTTAAGTTTGGATCAGGACCAATTGCGTGGAGTTCACATAAACAGAAATCAGTTGCTCTGTCGACAACAGAATCAGAATATGTAGCAGCAAGTCAAACGGTAAAACAGCTAATATGGTTGAAATTATTATTGAATGATATTGATGAAATGAAAAATGAATTGCCTACTGTTTATGTTGACAATCAAAGTGCGATTAGACTTATCACGAACTCAGAATTTCACAAAAGGACAAAACATATCGACATACAATATCACTTTATTCACGAGAAATACAACGAAAAGATGTTTAACTTAGAATATATTTCAACTGAAAAGCAAATAGCAGATATTATGACTAAATCATTATCAAGAGAAAAATTTTGTCGTTTTAGAATGATGATGGGCATGATTTGCAACTCAGAGAAAGAAGAAAAATGACATTACAAATAGATATATTACATTGCAAAATTAAAGTGGGAGTGTTGTAATTATTAATTTGCATGTAATGTCTACTAGATTTATTAATAATATTATATGATATGATTATTGTTGTCATATTACAATTTGTTTTTGTTTATTTTTAACAAAATAGGTTTTTGTAAAACCATCAATAAATACAGTCGCAAAATAATTCTCTGAGTTTAATTTACAATTTAGATTGAATAATATTCATCAACATTCATATCAAAATATTTAACATATATCAATCAAGAATCTGGAAGATATTGAATGTCCTGCATTAGAAGAATTATTATTATCATCAACTACATATGGGTACTGCAATTTTCACAGTAAGCATTGTGCAGTACGAAATGTTCACGCATTGTACGAATGGTTTACATGGCACTTTACAAAATTAGCTGCCCTTATAGCATTTCATCAGAAGGGAATACTAAATCAGCTGTACCTTGAAAAAATTCATTGCCTAACAAAAGAGTTCGTGATGGTGTATGCAGGAGAACAAATTGACTATACTTGGGAAAAATTTCCAAAATCTTGGAAGGAAGATTCGGAGTTCATGAGTTATAGATATTGTTTAGAACATGAAAATGTTAATACTAATATGTATAGATCTAGAATGATAAAGGACTGTATGGAATGTAAAGAAAATAAAAAGATTTAATAAAATTACATATTTTTTATTTAATATACATATTTTTAATTACAAAACATCATTTTTATGCATACAACTGTTGTGTGTGTGTGTGTTTTATCCATTCCCAACCATTTTACATACACTAAATCACCTTTCTTCTTCTTAACAATTTTTTTCTACTAAATACACGTCAGGCTGTTTTGTTCGTTGTAATTCATATTCGTAAAATGTTCCTGCAATTGGCTGTTCTTGATAATCAATCAGTTCATACGTAATGGGGTTAGTACGCCGCACTTTATGTATAGTAAATAGTTCAGTTGACCAGTTTGGCCAGTATCCTTTATCTAAAATTCCCTTATTCTTGCTCATCTACACTTTATCACCTGTTGTGAATTTAGGAATTTGTTTGTCATTATATTGGTAATTGTAGACAGATTTTAGTATTTCTTCTTCATTTTTCTTCGTTACTTGAACGGGTTTCATTTTAATAGTTCGATGTTTCGTGTTATTATACTTCTCAATCAGAGATGGTAGTACTGCAATGCATTTATAAGTTCCCTGCATACTAAATTGTTTCCACATCATATGTTTTAACGTGCGATTTTGTATTGGTGTATAATTTTATGTATAATTGTATATAATATTTGTATGTGTGCATGTATGATATTAATGTTTTAAAGTTTTCATCTGAAAAGATTTACTTTTCATTGGTATTGCCCAAGCATATTTAGAGAAAACATCGATGACGATTAACATATATTTAAAGTTTTTATTAATCTTTGCATAAGGGATCATTTCTACAAGATCAGCTTGAAATAAAGTCATTGATTCCTTTAACAATCACATGATGTCGCTTATAGTTTCTACATGCAGAACAATGTATTTTATTAAGTATTATCTGTTATTTTTGTTCGTCTAGTACGTATTTTTCATTTTACGCTACGAGTTTTTATCCTTCGTTCTTCAGATTTACAATAATTGTGTATACAGTAAACCTGGTGCAGTTCCCCTATATGCGTAATCTATATTTTTGCAATAATTGACCATCAGTATTATGCGTTAAAACGGCTGCCTCACATTTTGTTTTATATGAACCACGCAAAGAATTATTAATTCGTTTTCCTCCCACGAATTTGGCAACATGTGTATTATATAATTCTGCTGTATTGTTGTCAATCTCATATCAAACTATTGGCATGATCCGCACACCGTTTTAGAGCAGTTTCGATTTCCACGTAAATACCACTATCTCTGTTTTCTTGGACTCGATTAGGTTCCTTCTTTGAACCATTACAAAAATATTCATCAATATCTGCGTGTTCTCCTAGTATATGGTAAGGTATGTTCATAATGTTATTTTTCAAATTGTTACTCATTCTATTTATTGATGCATTTTCACTCTTTGTATATTTTATTGCACTGGTAATGACATTTCTAAAACGCATAACATTATTTAAAATGAATGTTCGTTGAACAACCGATATACCTTTACTTTCTTATACATAGTATAAAAATAAAGTATTGTAACCATGAAAAATTTCGAATGCGAGATTTTGATGGAAATACATGTTTTGAGGTCCTCTGAATACGTTTTGACTATTTTCGCAATGATGTGTGTGTGTGTGGATATGTGTCTGTATGTTCATTATCTCAAAAAACTTTCAAACTCCTATAATGTTTAATATTTTTCAACAATATAATCTTATATTTTCAAATAATTAGCGAATATTATGAAAGAATATGATTAACATGAATTTCAATAATTCTGTAATTATTTTAGAACTCCTGTTCATTTATCAAATACATTTTAGAACTGTAATTTATATAAGAATCTTTCGAAAAGTGTATACCGAATAGTTAAGCAACGTTACAGAGAGAATTATACCTACATGTCTTGTCCTGATATCTTTATGGACCTATTATATAAACAGGCATGTTTCAAATGATTTATGATGGGGCAAAGGTGTACTCGTGAATGAAAAAAGTGTTACCTGGGTTGCTTCCATTTGAAATTTAGGCGTTTAAAAATATTTCAGATACGAAATAAAATTTAGGTAAACGACACAGCCTTAAGTTTATTCATGCTTTTGTTTTGTATATTTATATCTATTTTTATTTAAGTTTGTGACCACATAGGAAGTTGTGGGTATTCCGAAGGGAGATAATCTAAAAGCTAACCGCAGCAGGACGTCGAAGGAATGTAATTCTTTGCGCCTAACTCTCTTCCTTATACCGCGGTACAGCAATCCGTAGATCATGTCAAGTTGCATGTTCTCCGTCGGTCTGGGCTCAGGAAGCTGCGACAAAAGAGCGCGAGCTTTGCATATGAAGATGTCCGTCTTCGTATGTTCATCCTGTTCTTTGGCGAACAACTCGCGATATATCTGGTGCGCGGGCTTTCTCGCACCAAAAGCGTTACGAAGATCTCACATAGCATCTTCGAACGTGGTGACTGTTGCTTTCACACCGGACCACCACTCTGCGGCCAATCCTGTAAGCAGCATCGGTAGCCTCTTTAACGCGTTCTCGTTGGCGATCTCCATGCAGTCTTTATAGACTGAGATAGCGTCGATGAAGGTGTCCACGTTTTCATATGCGACGCCGCCAAATCGAGAACTGCATCTAGAAAAGTTATATAGGTGTGTGCTGCTTATTGATGCTGGTGTGCTGGAACGAACTTCAGTAAGTTGCGAACGGAATGCTGCTTCCATGCCTTGCATAAATTCTTGAAACTGTTCTGCAGACATTGTGACCGGGGTCTGGTTCGCCATCTTGCCTTTCTCCGCTTGGGTTGTTTTGCGCCGGCGTGGAATGCGGCGTGGCGCTTCTAACGGAAGTGGCTTGGCTTTCCGCGACAGCGTGGCGTGGGTAAAATGGCGCTCGTACACACAACAAACTTTCACGTTTTCACGACTAAATAGCGCTTTGGCGTAAAGATAATGCGCTATTGCGATTTGCACTGATTAGGTGGACATGTGCAATCGGTACTATGTTTTGGCCTTGTCTCCGTTACACTTTACACTTTTCCGGCACCACTGTTGGGCGTCACTGTAATATACTGCTGTTGTTTATAGTTAACTTAACCTCAGGGGGTGATGGAAAATGGTCTACCGAAGGTGTAAATTCAACGAAAGCTAACACATAAGACGAATCACAAATTTATTTCTCTGAACGGTAATGTACCAAACAAAAAAATAAGCAAACTAGACAGATAGATCTACACTCTTCAGCGGTCACCATTGAACTAACCCCTCATCCTATTGCTCGCTCCAACGACCCCGCAGGATTTGCGGTGGGCCGAGGGCCAACTAAGGGCGCGATAATTCAAACCGCTACAAGGCAAATAAAAAACGTATTACAAAAATAAACTAAATATAAAATAACGAACACATTAAAATGCTTTTTAATTTTCAGACGAAAACATAAAACATTAAAACCTCACATGCACACATACAAATATTATATAAAATTGTGCATAAAATTATACACCAATACAAAATCGCACATTAAAACATATGATGTGGAAACAATTGCAGTACTACCATCTCTGATTGAGAAGTATAATAACATGAAACATCGAACTATTAAAATGAAACCCGTTCAAGTAACAAAGAAAAATGAAGAAGAAATACTAAAATCTGTCTACAATTACCAATATAATGACAAACAAATTCCTAAATTCACAGCAGGTGATAAAGTGTAGATGAGCAAGTATAAGGGAATTTTAGATAAAGGATACTGGCCAAACTGGTCAACTGAACTATTTACTATACATAAAGTGCGGCGTACTAACCCCATTACGTATGAACTGATTGATTATCAAGAACAGCCTATTGCAGGAACATTTTACGAATATGAATTACAACGAACAAAACAGCCTGACGTGTATTTAGTAGAAAAAAATTGTTAAGAAGAAGAAAGGTGATTTAGTGTATGTAAAATGGTTGGGAATGGATAAAACACACACACACACAACAGTTGTATGCATAAAAATGATGTTTTGTAATTAAAAATATGTATATTAAATAAAAAATATGTAATTTTATTAAATCTATTTATTTTCTTTATATTCCATGCAGTCCTTTATCATTCTAGATCTATACATATTAGTATTAACATTTTCATGTTCTAAACAATATCTATAACTCATGAACTCCGAATCTTCCTTCCAAGATTTTGGAAATTTTTCCCAAGTATAGTCAATTTGTTCTCCTGTATACACCATCACGAACTCTTTCGTTAGACAATGAATTTTTTCAAGGTACAGCTGATTTAGTATTCTCTTCTGATGAAATGCTATAATGGCAGCTAATTTTGTAAAGTGCCATGTAAACCATTCGTACAATGCGTGAACATTTCGTACTGTACAATGATTACTGTGAAAATTGCAGTACCCATATGTAGTTGATGATAATAATAATTCTTCTAATGCAGGACATTCAATATCTTCCAGATTCTTGATTGATATATATTTTAAATATTCCGGCAAAATTTCATTTAAATATTTCATTTTTGATAGGCCTTTTACGTATATTAATGTAGCATTTGTCAACATATAAGCAAGTTCCTCTTCCAATTCCGAATATTTTGTTTTGCCGGTACACCACTCTAAATTATGATGATGATGATATCTTACGAGGAAATTAACATTTCGACGGCTTTCTCTTTTCAATTGACTCCATGAATAAGGTGAAGCAAATATTTCCGAATCACATTTTCCATCACAAAAATTGTATTTTGTTTACCATAAAGCCTTGGAGATCGAGAATAACGGCCATTATGCACACAAGTGACTGATTCAGTATATCGAGAACAGCTATTGCAAATTTCATTTTACATATTCATTATATATGTGTAAATATAACCATCTATTAATACTCAGCTCAACTAATATTTTTATTATAGAAAAATAATTTAATTATGTTTTAAGTAGTCTGGACATATTTAGCAGCAAATGTAACAAACAGGTTTAAACAAGTTTGTTATTGTGCAGCAAGCATAACAATATTATGGAAATTATGTTATGTTGAAAATATATACAGAGAACAGACACATTAGTATTAATAAAAATTGTTTCCTATTTAAATTATTACAAAATTTTTGTTTCGCTATTATTTAAAAATATTTTCTGGTAAACTTCCAACCATACGAAT
>JAGJTL010000059.1:279302-296590 GCA_022063505.1 Calosoma granatense
TCAGCGATGATGAAATGAGCCGGCGGGAAGTGCACAGTGATTAAGAAAAGTTAATATTTATAAATGATATTATATGTAAGTGAAAAAAAAACTGTATGACATGAAAAATAAATAAATAAAACTATATATAGATAGTAATTTCTTTTATTTAAAAAAAACATAACATAAGATAAAATTATTACAGGTTAAAAATAAATAAATTAAATTATACCAATGTTCTAACATATCCAGACATTGGGTTATATTCAACGACGCGATCGTGTATAATGAGACAGTGTGCCGAAGTGTTAGCGGGAAAAATTTCGTTTGATTCAAATTCAAATCTAATATCAACAGATGCTGATTTCAATGATTCATTTTGATTCGAACAATTAATTACAACTAGCGGGGCGTACTCTTTGAACTGCTGCTTACTCAGTAGCGGTCCTGTGTTACGGTCGTAATAAGATTTTAGAAATTTTGAATAGTTGTCATACAACAGTGCATATTGATTCTCATTAAAGTTTAAATTAAAATTATCATACAGGTAACATGTCGAATTTAAATACAGTTTTATATTTGCAAGATTGCAGATGTCAAATTGGCTCATGTTCTTATCTTTCATATTCTTTCTTGCACATTGAAATCCGACTATGACGTATCGCGGTTTTTCTAATTGCGTTCCAGTCTTCACCGACCAAGTTTGTTTCATACAAATCCCTGCTACGAAATGCTACCGATAACGTTTTATTACGTTCAACAATTTTCAGCAAATGTTAAATTTCAATTCTGATGTACTCTTGTAAGCATTCATATCATGTCAAGCGCGAATTAATATAAATTCTTGTTTAACATTAACAATTATTTGCTTTTAGTCTTCAGCGAATCCCAATTGTAATCGAAGTGGTATGCAAACATTGAAATATCCGTTTGCATCAGCAATGTTCGATTCAAGGATCCATCCAGCGTTTTCTAGAGCTCGACTTTCGGATTCATATAGTGAAACATATGCTTTCATTGTACTACTTATACTAAGAAGCTTACTCTTTTCAATTCCTGCTCCATTAATCTCATATCGTATTTCATCAAAGAGAAAAGCAATACCATTGTTAACAATCGTTGCATCATTCGGAGGTTTGGTTCCATCATCGGCGTTATCAACCCTCCCCTCGATGTACAAAAAACTCTCACTGGGCAGTGAGAGTAAATGTCCTGTTGTTGTATAGGAATTCTTATTTCATCTGAATTATTGAACGTTGCAACGTACGGTTGGTGTGTATGAATTTCAAAACGTGAAATTGCATTATCATATAATACATCACTGTTGATTTTTATAATGGCGGCAGACATTTATTTTTTTCTGCTGCTTTATTTTGAAGCCTTGTGTTAATAAAAACAATATGTTTTCTTGAGTTAACCTGTTCACCCCTGACGATGCCAGATTACTGACTACTCTTGTTTAGTCAGCAGTATCTTTATAACAAATTCCCATACTTTTTCAGGTGAAGTCTGACTGTGATTGTTTCACCTCTGAAATTGATTAAATGCTAGTTTTGATCAGTGAACGTGAGCGTAATATTGTTTATGCTCCGAGTGTTGACGGGTAATTAAATAACATTTGATGGTACCTCAATGATTTTATAGCCTGGCGGTACGCTTGGAAAGAATTCGTGTATTACATGTACAAGTTTATCATTTTTATACGTGCCAGTCACAATATTACATTCAATTAATACAGCGTTTACTTTAAGAATGCTCACCGGCAAATCTGACATATGCAACATATTTTCTGCAAGTACTCTTGGTTTGAAACCTAACAATGAACCGATACTATCTTGATGAGTGAAATAAATTTTACATGAACTCTTAATTTCATATTTTAACGTATTATTATTAGGTTTTAGTGTTAAGAAAGTTTTTTTTGTCAGATTTTTTTTTCACAATTTTTACTTCTTCATCTCCGTTCTCAGCATATTCTTTTACGATACGATTATTATTGCCGGCCACATTCAGATTTTCCAAAGCTGTACGCAAATACTTATTTCAATCTTCGATTTCATATGATCCCACGGGAATTGTAAGTACTTCATTGTCATAATAGAATTTATTGTTTGTTTCATCTCCATTCGGTATTGAATTGAATGTTTGCAAATCAACCAATCCAATTTGATATTCATCAAGTAGTTCAATTGGCAGAAAATAATCAGCACTAATTTTAGACGTATTACCCGTAAGGGTTAATGTTAAAGACATGTTTAACGTTAGACAACTGAGACATTTAAACTGTACTACTTATTATTTATAAGAAATTTTAAACACAAATGACCGCAATTATACGTGTTATAATTTTGTAATTGCTTATGATTATATTGCATTTTAACATTTGGATGAAAATATCGAACAAGTTCTGTTGGGGGTTGTAAATTTCCGAAGTTGTCAGAGTATGAAACACGATTATTGTGTTTTATATACGCTACCCAGTGAGTACCGGGTCCATTTTTATCATCTAGATTTACTATAGCACACTCATGTTTTCTAGGACGTGTCTGTGGCAGGGCGTTACACATAAAAACACCGCAAAAAAATGGAATATTTTTTGCATATTCTCTCAGGTCAATGTCACTTAACGCCCTTTTTGGCAGTTTTTTAGCGGTTTTGTTATATACAGTCCCAGACCTGTTTTATATGGTTTTAAATACATTCCACGACCATGTTTGCCTCCTAATGCAATGGCTTCCATATGTTTATTGTGACGTACAGATTCTGCTAGTGCCTTTCTTGCGGATGAAGCACTATTCACTGCTTTAGCATTATCCGCTGCACCTCCCGCTATACTGCCAGCTGCTGATAATCTGGCAAATAGCGGTACTAAGAATGGCAATATTCCAGCCTTCTTCGGTATAGGTATAATACAAGGTGACAGGTTTTTTTTGTTGTGATTTACTGTTTTTTGTTTTTCTTTATATACCCTATTAACCGCTTTTAAAGCTGTTTTTATCGCTTTTTTTCATCTGTAGTTTTTTATTTTTTCAATGCAGTACGAGCTGATTTTACAGCTTCTTTGCACACACCCATGTTTCTTGCTGTTGCTTTAGTCTTGCCTTTGAATCCCATATCGAACTTTCGTTTCGCTTTCAACACATTTGCCACAGTCCAGGTGGCAACACGTTCCTTAAAGGAAACGTCTTTAGATAGAACTCGTTTTCAAGCTTCTTCTGATAACACTCTATCAGCTTAGCGCCTCTTTACTAATTAAGTATTTCGTGAATATACAATGCCGTGTTGTTTACATGCAACGTCTAGGGGATTTATTCCGGGATCTCCTCTTTCTAATCGTTTTTTTTTAGATTAGTTTCAGGACCGCAGTACTGATAACCGGGTATGTGTAATTCGAATGGTAGTGAATTTATAGCATTGTTCACTATACCATCACCGTAGACCAACATTGATACCTCAACCGTTACATATGTATTACTGGAAAACTATAAATAGTTGTCATCCTCTTATACATATTTGCACACTCGATCATGATGTTCATTAAACAAAAACAGAATTTAACAGTAAAAAATTTCGATAATGTCTCTACGTGTGATCAAAAGAATAAACGTAAAAAGCATGGAGCTCTATTGCCTGATAGTATACGTTGTATCATTTGCGGACCACCAATAGCGGCAAGACAAATGTAATGCTGGGATTGCTTACACATTCCAACGGTTTGAAATTTGCAAATGTCTACGTTTATTCTAAATCATTACATCAACCGAAATATCATTTCCTACAAAAATGTTTATCTCGCGTCAAAGGAACGGGTTACTTTCCTTATCATGAGAACAGTGATGTAGTCAGTGTGAAGGATGCGAAACAAAATTCAATATTTATATACGATGACATTGCTTGTGATAAGCAGGATCGTATTAGAGATTACTTTAGCATGGGTCGTCATAATGACATTTACTTATTTTGTTTATGTCAGTCGTATGCACGTATACCTAAACATTTGATTCGGGATAATGCTAATTTTATTGTACTATTCAAACAAGATGAAATGATTCTGAAACATGTATATGATGACCACGTAACGACAGACATGTTTTTCACAACATTTAAAGAGATATGTGCAACCTGTTGGAAATGTAATAAACACGGTTTCGTTGTTATTAACAAAGACTGTGAGCGAGAAAGACGTTATCGAAGAGGATTTGACGATTTCTTAAAATGGACTATTTAGGTATAAATATTTTGAACTTATGCCCTGTATAATAATAGCAGCCGCAGTAGTGTCTTATTATATATGCAAGATCAGTTTGTTTAATAGGTCAGTAGCTCAATGCACTGTGTAGATAGCAGCTGTGACGCTCAGCAGTTTTTTCCAAATGGAGAAAAAAGAGAAAGAAACTTTACAAGAAATAATACAAGTCAGCGATGATATACGGAAGGAATATAATGTTCTTAAACGGAGCCAAGCAGATACTCAACAATTGCTTATTGACACGTTTAAACCAATTACAGACCCACTGAATGAACTGGTTCAACAAAATGTTTCTGTACCCGATGAAGATATGTCAACTGTGAAACATCATAAAAAGAAAAATAAAAAAGCAAGAATGAGAGATAGGAAGATAAGAGAGCTATCTGAACAGGAAGTTACACCTGATACACACGGCACCAGTCAGAATATTACATTAACACCACGTGAATTAAATTATGAAACGCCTACACGATTTCCAACACCACATAAATTAAAACTTGAAACTCTCAATTTCTCGATATAAGCCTTATTGCTGAAAAAGATGAAGAACATTCGCCAAGGTCATTGATTAAATCACACTTAAAGACGCCTGAAGGACAGTAACAGGTTCCGAGTTTATGGGAAAAATATAATGAACAGTTTGGTCATATTGCAGCTGATTATAAATTATGATAAATTCGGACAATTAAATGGTAATAAAAGTTACAAATAGACAAAGATTTTAAAACCGGCATTCGACCGTTAAAAGTCTACGTCAGGAGAAGGTATTGCAGATGTAATGAATGTTACAAATTAAAACGTGAATATATTTACTGGAATGACGTGAATAAACTTTTGGACCGATTACGTTTATTATTAGCATCAAAACATGCTGGACATATAGGTCATAATAATGAATAATGTCTGTTGATAAGTTCAGAAGACGTTTAGAGCAGAGTGCGTTTGCCCTAGAAAGGAATAGTTTGAAACTTAATGAATTTGGGCAGTACGATGTTAATGGTCGGAAAATTGTTAATGTTGTTGAACCACAAGACTATAATAATGCTGTGAATAAAGAATATGTCGATAAGATATATTGATCAGCACAGGACCGGAGTCACGATTTTGACCCGGTAACCTGCCTCTATCCGGACGAATAACAAAGTGGACTGTATTATCGATAGCGAGTGGACTGTACGTATCGGGTGAGAGAGCAGTGCTGGTCTGACTGGACAAATATAGATTGCCACGTACCTTTGTCGCTTGATGCTCCTGGGCGACGCCGTCCCTGGTCTGCTCGCTCGTTCCCATTAAATGTCTGTAGGGTTTTTCTTCCAACAATTCAAGGCGCACATTCACCCACACAGAACCAAATCTATGTTTAGATACTATACACATGTGATATCACACTACACAACCTTATTCACATTTCGCTCTACAAACGACTCTCGCTTAGTGACAAGTTAAATTCATCCAGTCAAGAACAAACCAAAAAACTCTCTCCCCGGTTCTAACCCATTTAGCCGAGTTTTACGTCTGAACATATATAGTGATTTGGAAAATTTTATAAAGAACGTGGTGCTTATAAAAAAGAATATTGTATGGGTACGATGCTGAAATGAATATTATTACGCGTTTGTCAGAGCCAGTGTATATGTATAATGCAGTAAACAAGAAATACGTAGATGATACATTTCATACTTTGGAGTGGAAACTTGATATCTCATTCAAACGATCTCGGAAATAGTAATCAGCAAATGTCGTGTACTGATTAGTGAAGAATTTACAACTATGATAAATATTACAGTTCGACGGGAAATAGACGATTATTTACATAAAATTACTAGATCGAATGCAATGCGAAAGGAAAACCATAACGTAAACGATAAACAAATAAATGATTATTTGCTGAAAACTACTACTAGATCGAATAGTATACGGAATGAAAACAATAACGCAAACGATGAGCAAACTAGAAGTCGTCCAAGAGCTACACAAACCAGCACATCGAAATTATCCTAGGAGACGGGTAATAATGAAAGATATTGTCGACTTATGGCAATGTGATCTCGTTGAAATGATTTCATATGTACGTGAAAATAAAGGCTATAAGTATCTGTTAACTGTCATAGACACTTTTTCAAAGTATACATGGGCTGAACCAGTGAAAACAAAGACTGCTACATATGTTACGGGCGCCATGACTAACGTGCTTCAGTGTCAACGATACCCTAAAAATTTACAATCTGACAAAGGAAAGGAATTCTACAATGCGCAGTTCAGGGCCCTCATGAAAATATATGGAATAAATCACCATTCTGTGTATAGTATTCTTAAAGCCTCAATTGTTGAACGATTTAATCGCACATTGAAAGAATGGATGTGGCGTAAGTTCAGTGTTAATGAAACTTATGAATGGATAAAAATACTACCGCAACTGATAAGTGAATATAACAATAAGAAGCATAGTACTATACGGATGCGGCCGGTAGACGTCACACCTGATAAAGCGAAACATCTCTTACAGAATGTCTATAGTAATATTAAAATTGCTGGCCGTGCAAAATTTAAAATTGGTCAACATGTGCGTATTAGTAAGTTTAAAAGTTTATTCGATAAGGGTTATACACCGAATTGGTCAACCGAAATATTTATCATAAGTAAAGTGCAAATAACCAATCCAGTCACATACAAATTAGAGGATCTTCAAGATCATCCAAATGAAGGTAGATTCTATGAATACGAACTGCATGAAACAAAATATCCTGACATTTACCTGGTGGAAAAAGTGCTAAAAAGGAAAGGTTCCAAAGTGTATGTTAGATGGTTAGGTTTTGATAGTACACATGATTCGTGGATAGATAAAAAAGATGTAGTATCGAAATTATTGTATCTATTTATTTTAATAAAAGTTTTTTGTAATATAACATTAATACAGTCTTTTTATTTAATTTTATAATGCCCCCAGGGAAGCGTATCCGTAGAATTTGGTATAACATATCGTTTATCATCACTCGGAGAGAGAGCTAATTTGTTCTGTTCAATTGTAAATATATTGTGATTCATTGAGATAATGCTTCTAGTTTTTTTTATACATTTCTATTGTTAAAAAGCGTGTCTCTGTAATCGTCTATCGTTAATATTCTGGCCACAATTCTCGATACACCTTTAGCTTTGCTATATGATTTATCATTTTCCAATGAAAATGAATACATTTTTGCTCTTAAACCATTTTTGCTCTTAAACCCGCAAATTCAATCACAATCATACCTGCATTTTCATCTTTAAATAGACCTACAATCTTTTTATTGGCTTGAGGTATCCCGTATCTATTGTCTGGTACATAATCCGAAGTATCGAATCTGTGTATATCGTGTTTAATTTGTGTATACGGATTTGGGTGTGTAATTCGTAAATCAACGAGTCAGTGTCCATGTAGAGTAATTTTGGTAATGTAAACGTTTTATGGATGTAATTGTAATGAAGATCGTACATGAGATATTTTGATATATCCAAAATAGCCATACCCACGTATACCGGTTTATTAAACAAGATTTTAACTTTATTCGTTTCTACAGATACTAAATTTAACGTTATAATTGAGGGTTTATTGAAATTTGGTTGAGCAATATATTTCCTCGCTCCACCCTTTCCATCCCATTTGCAAATTAATTTTATATCGCGACGATTTCTAATGTTTTCCATGGATTTACCAAACACAGCATTATTCATCAGTTTGAAGAAGTTTTTCTCGAATTCATTATGTGCATGCTTTCTAAACTCAGTATTCAAGTCTATGTAGGTTTTCAGCCAAAACGATTGTTCAAACCTAATAGCGCGATTAATTTTTGTTAATTTTAAACCGTGTTCGAGAGCTTGCTTTAAATTTCTGTGATGTATAATTGTTTTTATCGTGTAGAGTAGTTAGTAATTTTTTAAATTTTTTACCTTCCGGCGTTTTGCTCTCAGCGCACATAGGAAAATCTTTATGCGCATTAGATAAATGTTGTGGATACTCCAAGTCAACTTCCATAACATAACAATATAGACCGTTGTCGGGAATTGCATTAATATCAAATATATTTATTTCATCTTGTGTCAACCACTTAAAGCTGCCGTACGGTAGAGACTGAGTCATGGCCCAACCATATAAATTGCATGCATCGAAATACATTAAATACGTGTCAACCTTTTTAGGATCATATGATGATTTCATGTAAGGATTGTTGGCAAGAGCGTAACGATTACAACATTGACTAATGCCACCTCTAATTCCCCGCTCAAAGAACAGCAACATATCAATGTAGTCAGTTGTTCTAACGTTCTCCCCGTCATCTTCAACATAACGTCCCACGCTAGACCTTTAAAAAACCATTAGTTTATTCGTATAATAATAATAATTCTTTATTTTAGTAAAATTTGTCGAGACCAGTTGTGTATATACATAAAAAACGCAACATCACGCTATATCCCAGTTGCCCGGGGTAGCACAATTAAGCATTTATTAACGTCCATCAGCGGAGTTGCCAGCTCACACCAGGACGGCACCTACAGTTTTTTGTGGAATGCGAACCACATGTATGGCAATGTTCTAGGCGGGAATCGAACCCGCGCTTATTTATATAACCATGTTGCCATGGTTATTTCTTCGGTTTTGCAGGCATATGCCTATATCCCTGCGACCACACTGCCATATATATACATCATTGTAATATAATATGAAGTACGATTAAGTTACACTGATAACAGTCGCAGGTCGTGTAGTGACCTTGATGACTCTACACCATACTCGTTGTCAGCATATTCATGTGGTGAAATATTAGTTTTAATTTGATTTTTCATATTTTCTTACATTAGTGAGATATATAAAAAGAACTTACTCGGCGTTGTAAAATAATGACCTGGATCCAGAGCATATGATTTAAGACACACATCTCTGAAATTTTCAAAAACATCAGCAAGTAGCAGCACATCAATTTGTAGGTGCAGCTCCATATAATCGCCCAGCGTGTCATGATTAAATGTTTTCCATACTTCTTGTGCGTGTCAATAATCTGTATCGTCAATACCCTCATCACGCAATTTCGAATAGAAAGGTCTTTGTTCTGGCAGTGCAGTCTCTTCCAAACGATGCCACGAATTCACCTAGTCATATGGGAATACACCATTGCGCCGCATCAAGCCGGACTTTAACTTGTTCGGAAAATGTTTATTCATCAGTTTCAATGAATCGGGTTGTAAATAGCTGGTCAGCTTGTCGAGCGAACTACCTATAAATCTGTATGAATCAAGGAACCATAAGGATATGTTGCCAATCTTTTTGGAAAATGATATGAATCGTTTCCCATTACAGGGTAACACTGTTATTGGATCTTCATCGACTTCGAGCTCTCTCACCAATAAGTGACTGTCGTAACCACTCAAATTGTGGAAAAATACAGGAATGTGATGCGGTTGTTTGTAATTCTTATTACAGTTACTGTGAGCAGCACAGCGACATTTTCCTAATAAAAAACAAAAATAAGTTTCTTCATATTTTTTACTAAAAAAAAACCTACCAGTCAAGTGGCAGTGGTCCCTAACTTTTTTGCTTTTTCCTTCGGTTTCATCGGACGAAAACGTTTTCTGACAAATGTGACATACTGTAGCTGCATCATAGTCTGCCCAATTATCCGGCGTCATCTCTATTCCAGCTATGCTTTTGTAAAAAAATTTTATCATATCTACAACACTTTTCAATCGTTCGAGAAACCATGCCGAAACATCCGGACCGCGGTATGACTCATAAAACGATAACGTATTATAATACGAACATATTACTTGATAGCCAACGGCGCAGGGTACATGGTGTTGATACGCATTTGTATATGAGGATACTGGATCTGGTTGACAGGAGTCAATGGAGACACTAAAAAATTCGAAGTGAGCATAAATAACGAATGGATGGCGCTCTTTACTAGTAAAATTTTTAAATTGTAATTACTTTGTCTTATCGTTCGGCATAATAATTCGTACAGCATCCGTACAATCATTTTCATGACATTTCAGTAATTCTTCAGTGCTAAAATACTGTAAGCATTTATCGCAAATCCACTTGGTATGCAAAGTTTTTGAAATCTGTGATGATAGTATGCGCGACAGGGACTTTATCCATGCATAATGTCCTTTCTTACCTTGATTCCAATAGAGTAAATTAGCATGTCTGTTCTTCTTATTTTTCGTATAATACAGCGGTCCCACTATAGATTCACCATCTATATCTATGCCGTATACATTCACGGAAATGTCATTTTGTTTTTCAAATTTTTCTATGTCGGCCAAAGGAGTGGGAAAATGGATGTCGGATAAATTGAAGGGATTATTTAATATTTGGGGATAGCTTGATGTACGATCAGAATGGTGTTCACCGGGATAGAAACAGGCAATGACCACCCAGACAAAACATTTCTCATCACTATTTTTTACATTAATCACTCACAATATATCACACGTAAGGTATAATTAGAAATTTATTATTATATTACTTGTAGGTAGAGAATTTTATTTAACGCCTTTCCACTATCCCGTTCCTGGAATTCTGACATTTGTGTTAGAACTGGCTCCTGCACATTTTCCGGGAACCGTATTGTAAAATCATCGTTCAGTGGCACCGGTGCCATTTTTGCCGCATGATACATAGTAGCCATATGTGTTATTTCACCTTTTTTAATCGCGTACTCACACGCTAAAAAGCTGTTCATTTTCACGGGTGAGTTATACTTCAACATAAATTCACCAACTTTTTGCAGCGAAATAAAAATACATTGTTCCAAAAATCTGTCAGGATCAATTAAGTCATTATTATTCATAATCCGTCCACAAAAAGAGCATCAGAGAGCATCGATGTGTTTCATTTCACGTTAGCGTGGGTTTATGCCATTTAGATTTTGGTTATGCTTTGTGTTAGTTGTGTGGCGTTATTTTTGCTAGTTTCTTTGTTTTATTTAGTATATTTTCGTTTTATATTTAGTGTTCAATTTTCTTTATAGTATCTTAGTTTTATTTAGTATATTTTCTTTTTTTCATTTCCCATAATTTTATTCGTACGTTTTCTCTCATTTCAATATGAGGTAAGTTTATTATATTTTATTTATAAATGAAAGATTTTAATGTCAAATTTATGTGTAGTTTAAATCGGTCGTGGAGTCGAGAAGCCATCATGGCATTGATCAATGTTTATGAAAGGAATCCATGTTTATATGATACGCAGTCTCCTGAGTATCACAACAGGAAGTTGAATAGAAATGTTTTAGATGAAATGGTACATGTTGTAGCACAGTTTCATCCGGATGTTACGTGTAATTACAATAAATAATATATTCAAATAGTTACTCTGTACACATTAATTATTTATTTTCATTACAGCTGAAGATTGCAGGAAAAAATATCAGGGTCTTCGGAACCAATTTCTTTCGGAATGCAGGAAACTGGCAGATTCAAAGAAGAGTGGAGCTGGTACTAACAATGTATACACTCCGAAACTGTGGTGCTTACAAACTCTGAATTTCCTCCGGGATTTTGTATAAGTTCGGGCGGGTACCTTCGTGGGAGATCCGGAGGATCCAACGGAAAAAAATTTAGATGAAGAAATGACAGTAGAGTATTTGGACGAAGTATTCGAGGTAAATATAAAATAAAATATGTTATTTTCCTATTTACATAATAATTTTGCCAATGTACAGCGCCAACACCGTTAAAATAACTGACAAAAGTATTTCTTATCTCCATAGCCTCTATTGTTGTTCTATTCCCTAAATTTTTAAGGCGTACCATGTTTTTCAAATTTGCTGACTCCTCATTTTCTTCATTTATGTATGCTTCTTGAACATGTTTCGAAAAAAAATTGTGGAGAATGCAATAAACCATTGTAATGCGTTCTACTTTTTCCTCTTTTAAATTTAGCAGAGATAAAAAAATTCGGAATCTGTTTGCCAAAATTCCGAACGCATTTTCAACAACCCTTCTTGCCCTGCTCACACTGTAATTATAAATTTTTTGTTAATGACCTAATTCTACCATTTGTCCCCGCATCGATGCATATAAATCTATATTTAGCATCCATTGCTGCTAGAAGGACCATACTATCAGTCCCTTTATAATTCCTGTAACATGATCCTTCATTCCTTGTTGGTCTGAAATTAATATGTTTTCCGTCGAGGGCGCCGCAACAATTAGGAAAATTCCATTTTACTTGAAATTCATTCGCAATTTCAAACCACTCTTCTTCCGTTCGTAGAATCTGAAACAATAATTTATGTTTTAGGACTCGGAATATTCTGAATTGGCGGCTCCTTCCCCATTTGCCCAACTTGAGAGTTGTACCTCAGTTGGTACGACAAAAAAGTTTGAGAGGTCCACTTCGGCACCTGCCTCTGTGTCAGCAGCAGCTGAAAAACGTTCAGTTCCTTCGCCTGTACCTGGATGTAGCACGGAACGACCAGTAACACCACATCAAAAGAAGAGGAGGATTTATGACGGCAGAGGAAGCTGTAGCAGAGAGGACACTCCAACAAGGGCGTCAACTCCAAAAGGGCGAGGAAGGTCAGACAGCACGTCTGCTATTACATCCGCCCTTCATAAAATAGCAAATAAATCGACGTCACAAGATGACTATGACGCATTTGGAAATTTCGTGGCATCGAGGCTTAGGAAATTAGACAAAAATTATAGTGTGTACCTATTTGACGAACAGATGTATATACATATAAAATTACAACTAGTCATACATTAATAAGAATACAATTGCATATAAGATATATATTTATTTAAATTAAATTTAGTTTTTCCATTTCTTTGTTTGTCATAATTAGTTCTAATTGTTTCAATTCTGTGTTTCTTTTTTCTTGTTTCAGTATGTTCGCGCCATATGCTCTCAAGAACTTGTGTTTCATTGTCGCTTGAGCTGTTAGGCCTGTCTAAATTTCTTTACAACATAACTGCACCTTCTTCTACTCATTTTGAACACTCAGTTCTCCGTTTACGGCTTCTCTCAATATATTTTATTATCTGCACGTGACATTTTCATGGGAATTCCGCGGCCCATGCGTTTCCGGCTCAGACGATTGCTGCCGTACTTTCCCACTTGAACAGTTACTTTATTGCACTTCTGTACTGTTATTTCCTGGAATTTGTTTCCAAAATATTCCCTAAATTCAAAGCTTGTCATTGGTGCCCCACTCATTCAGGGGTATAAACTTATCCGTTTCTCGATTTTTCCTTTCAATACTCATGCCACAAAAGAGTCAATATATCTTCTAACTTCAAACTGTCATCTCATCACTAAATGCATTTCTAACAGCCAAGTGTGCCAACATTTTATTTTGTAAGGTGTCTATGTGTAGTGTAGTTTGAGTATTCATAATTTGTGTTTGTGCTGTAAAACATTTTTGTTATATACTGTTTGCATTAATTAAATTGAGTTATCAGTGTATTATTTCAATGAATGAGAAAAGCCACAGCAACCATACAAACACAGTATTTCTTTTCCTATTTCTCTCTTTATTTCTAATATTTCCAATTCTAATTCTAATTTTTTGTTCGTGTTAACTTTTTTTTAAATTTTGCTTCTTCTATAATTCTGTATTGAATCATAAACATTAGAGATAGTTTTTTTTGCTGTTCTTGATACTGATTTTTTAGGATCAGAAGTACCGATTGTTGAATTTTCAGACAATAGTTCTTGGTCTGAAGCACGGGATGTTGAAGGAATTGGATCAATCTTAGGAGAAGGAACAGTCATAGCAGTAACGGGAACAGTCGAAACTGGAGCGGGAATAGTTGCAAATGGAATGGGATTTGAAGCAGAAACGGGAAATGGTTCTACATCGGTGTACAGTATCGTACATTATGCAGTATTTATATAATCTGTAACTGTGTAACTCACCGTGAACAAGATGAGATCTATTGTAACACTATTAATGATAGTATAAATAATTACTGTAGATTAAATATTAGATGATACATTTGAAATTACCGCCTTCATATTATTATCCACCGGCATAGCAGTGAACGACACTACCTTACTGTCAAATGCATATCACATCATGTTAGGTTATTTCATGTGATTCACGAAAGAAGTATGTACTTGATAGTTCATAATTCAATAAATTGTTAAAATGTAGAACTTCTGTTCAAATCAAGTGTGTGATAATATATTAATAAACTGATAAAAATTGTTTTATTTTGACAGAATTATTTCTTAAAACAAATTGTAAATAGAGAATAGTACGTATAGTATGGCGATAAAGTAACCTCTTTCGTGTGTATTGTAAAGGTGTAATTTTCAGAAAGATGTAATAATTTAACAAGCAACATTTTACCATATTCGAGATAGCTAGCTGAATTATCAAATCTGCTCCTAATAGGTTCAAGCTGCGGTTTGAGCTTTTCTATTAACCGCGCCTCATTTTGACCTTTTTTGGAGGCATGTATTCTCCTCTGCCGGTTTTGTATAAATGTACCTACAATTTCAGCAATCTCTATCACAAATTCATATAAATCGAATAATTTCTTACTTGAACCATATACGAATCAGTTTTCACGAATTAGTTAACCATTGTTAGTTTAATATTTGTTAATTTAATTACGGATCTTGGACTTAAAAGACAAGACATCGGCGCATCCAGTAAAACAACATACAAGAACAGACTGAAAACTCTTCACGGAACGACTGGAGGTTACCCACGGTCCACTTCCGGTTATCGCAACTAGGGACGAACTGGATGAAGCAGTCCAGAACCTGACTGCAACAATACAAGATTCCATCCGCGCGGCATCCAAACCGCAACCTGCACATGCCAAGCAGACACTTCCGCAGGAAGTCAGAGAGTTGCTGCACGATCGCAACAGAACACGAAGAAGGTGGCAACGAACTGCCGATTCAGCGGACCGTGAGCTTGCCAACTGTTTAGCAACCAGGGCGCAGGACGCCCAGCGAGCGATACGAAACGTACGGTTACAATACAATAATTAAGTAGGACGGAAGGACCGTGTTGTAGGGCTTTAACGCTGGGTTTCGGCTTCCCGTTGACAACTCCATGGTGGTGATCACGTAAGAATACAATTTGTATTTGTACAAATATTAAGTCAATTGTTAGTGGCTCTAGCCGTAGATAGAAGGTCTACGGTGTTGTCTGGCTCACGCAGCACGTTGAATTAATAGTCAGAGAACGGATACCAGGAACTTGTGGTTAACCGTGTGCTTCGACGACGTCCTGCTGGTACGGGCCGCCACTATACTACGCTAACGACGGAGCTAGGGGAACTGCTTTAAGGGGAGTGCTCGTACGAACTGATTATAAAAATATTAGCAGTGTGGATGTTCATCTACACAGTCGCACTCTGACGCACAGCTAGGAAATTGTAATTGCTCGTAAGCAGTGAGTTATAAATTATCACTAGGACGGTCACTAGTAAGTGACGTTTGCAAATGTAACTGTTCGTCAACAGCTGTTCGCTCGTCTGGCAGCAAGTGAGGCGCTGTGTACTGCGTATATGGACGAGTGAGTAGCGCGACACCGGGAATCGAACCCGGGTCTCCCACCGCAAGGAGGTTGCCCTGCCATTAGGCGATGCCAGCCACCACACGCACGGACTAGTAAAAATGCTGGAATAATGTTGTTTGTTACGCTTTTCAAACCTCATGAGGGTTAGTGATCAGTATATCGTGGACCGGGCCAAGGGAACCAACGTAACCAAAGACTCGATGCGTCCAGTGCTGCAGGCTGCGTCCGAGCTCATACACTTGCTATCTCATCGCGCTAGGATCCAGGTGGCAGCGGAGATCGCAGCGGCTCCGGAGTTGGAGTTTCTGTACACGCACCAACCACAGCAGAGGCCTACACGGAAAATAAGGACACCGATGGAGGGAGTACCGTTCTGCCACTGGCGGCGGTATCACACAAGTCAGGTCCAGAGCACCCATCATCGCGCCCCGGAGGGCTGCGTAAAGTGAATAGACAGGTATAGTCGCGCCGGTGACGAGCGAGCCTCGCTGTTCAGAACTACAACGGAGCGTGCTGAGAGCAGAGTTCGGTGAGTGCCGTGGCCTAGTAAACGACAAACCACAAGAGCTGCATTTACAGCAGAGCTCTGGCAGGAGCTGGCTACGGTACCTTTGCTGTAGACCTCGGTCTTCGGTTCAAAAGAATAGAACGATGAACTAGGGCTGTGCAGCCCTTTTTAACCACCTGACCCAATCACATGCACCATGAGGGTGTTATTCTTCGCACAAGTGTTACACTATTCTTGACTGGGATAAGTGTGTCTATGCTAATTAGTTGAAAGAAGAGGGAAGTATTCGGTGGTTGATTATTCTTTAAAAATGCAACAAACCGTCGCGAGTTGTGACTGGCTGTAGTACCGCTCATCTCCACACTCTCCGTCTTGGTGGTCCTAGTGGTTATCTATGGGGATATTTAGAGAGAGACGCACTACATATCTGTTGCATGTGGGATAATGACAACCTATAGGATTTTTACCGCCACTACCCACAAACTATGAGAACGATTTCTGAGACAAATACTCGTATACAACAATGATTAACAACAATTACTCCGTTAAATTAGATTACAATTGTTAAACAATATGCCTGGTAATTACTACCTAACGGAGGCACGCTTCTCGAGTGTCTGTAAGTCGCTTAATTCATGGCTGTTAAGTCGAGTTGTAAAATAAATAAGGGACGGGTACCTGACTTCGGTTCAACTTGCTAACCGTGTTATTTCATTACTGTTACACTGCGATTTATAAACATTTAATAGTGCAAAATTCAGATCTACTATTGCATTCCGTTTGATACTACGGGCGTCAGTTTTGGTCTTGTGGAGATACTGTACTTGTCGCCGTGATCTGGCATGCCCAGACGCATATGTTGATATTAACCACGTTTTTACGAGCGCCCTTCTCAAGTGGTTGTACCTGGTTGACCTGGGTTTGTGTCGCTTTTACAGAATTCAAAATACCTATACGATATAGGAATATAATCAAACAAGGAAAATACAAATTAAATTTACTGTCAAAAGGTGATCCGTTACAATATATA